>VSMD01008892.1:0-82831 GCA_008750895.1 Mirza zaza | reverse complement strand
GCCTGTAATCCTAGCACTCTGGGAGGCCAAGGTGGGCAGATTGCTCGAGGTCAAGAGTTCGAAACCAGCCTGAGCAAGAGCGAGACCCCATCTCTACTATAAATAGAAAGAAATTAATTGGCCAACTAATATATATAGAAAAAATTAGCCAGGCATGGTGGCGCATGCCTGTAGTCCCAGCTACTCGGGAGGCTGAGGCAGAAGGATTGCTTGAGCCCAGGAGTTTGAGGTTGCTGTGAGCTAGGCTGATGCCACGGCACTCACTCTAGCCTGGGCAACAAAGCGAGACTCTGTCTCAAAAAAAAAAAAAAGACTGCCTTTCCAAATAGAATCACAAGGACTGCAGCATCTTTTGGGTGGGTGGAACACAATTCAGTCCATAACACTCTGCCAGCAAGGAAAATAGTAACAAATGGCTGTCTGCAACAGATATCTGCCTATCGGTAAGTCTGTTTTGCTTTCTTGAGTGGACCCTCATGCCTAAGTTTTAAAACTGTATTATGTTTTAACTTTATTAACTTTACTAACTCTATTTTGTGGGAAAGTCCTGCTTGGTGTGTTCAGACAACATTTGCTGGCACTTAATGTGAGTCAGAATTGTGTCAGATACTACCCTATGCATCACCTGAGACTCTTTATAGGGTTTGTCTAATTTCAGAATATTTTAGATATTTGTTTAGCAGATGAACACAGACAGTAAATGATTTAGCTGGGTACAAAATTCCATCTCTCTGACATCAGGCCTGGCCATCTTTGAAGAGCTGTTGCTCTGTAGAGTGGTTGTAAAGCAGAGACCTGGGATGGCAAGGGCGAAGGCAGGCACCACAGCAGCTCCTCAGGGTCCAGGCAGAGTCCTCTTCATTGAACTTTGGTGGGGGAAGAAGCTAAGGAGGAAGGCAGTGACCAGGTGAGAGTGTGGACTGTTTTCCTCTCATCTATTTTCATTTGAGTAGTATATTTATCTTAATTCCGTGGTGGGAAGAAAGATGGTGGTGCTTCTTTGCAGTCTTGAAATCGTGAGTCCATCCACAGTTGTATGGAATGCCATTCTATCCCCTTCATGGGTTCTGTAAATACTGAATCAAATATCAGTATTCTTTCAGGTTCAATCTGGAGAATTAGTTGACAATACATTTTTTTTTCTTGCTGAACAATTTAAAAAATTCAGTTTTTTCCCCATCCCCCTAAACAAACAACTTCATCAATACAAAGTTCACATACCATGAATTTAATTCTTAAAGTGTATAATTCAGTAACCTTTAGTATATTCACAAAATTGTATATTGATCACTATTATAATTCCAAAAAGAAGTCCCTGTACCCATTAGTGGTCACTCTCTATTCCCTTCTTTCCCCAGCCCCTGGCAACTGTCTCTGTGGATTTGCCTATTCTGGACATTACATGTAAATGGATTGATATAGAGTGTGGTATTTTTTGACTAGCCTCTTTCTCTTAGTGTCATGTTTTCAAGATTCATCCATGTTGTGACATGTATCAGTATTTCATTCCTTTTTTGGGCTGAATGATAGTCCATTGTATGGATATAACACATTTTGTTTATTCTCCATTCACTATTTGATGGACATTTGAGTTGTTTCCAGTTTTTGGCTATTATGAATAATACTTCTATAAGCATTTGTGTACAAGTTTTTGTGAGGACATATATTTTCATTTCTCTTGGGTATAAACCTAGGAGCGGAATTGCTAGTCACATGGTGACTCTGTGTCTGACATACTGAGGAACTGCCCAACTGTCTTCTCAGCAGTTGCACCATGCTACATTCTCACCAGCAGTGTCTGAGGGCTTCAATCTCTCCATATCCTCGCCAACACTTATTATTGTCTGCCTTCTTTATGTTATCCATCCTAGTGGGTGTGAAATGGTATGTCCTTGTGATTTTGATTTGCATTGATGGCTAAGCATCCTGAGCATCTTCTCATCTGTTTATTGGCCAGTTATATGCCCTCTTTGGGAAAATATCTGTTAAGATCATTGGCACATTTTTTTTAATTGGGTTATTTGACTTTTTACTGGTAAGTTGTAAGAGTTTTTCATATATGGCATTCTGGATGCAAGTCCCTTATCATATCCGTGATTTGCAAATATTTTTTTTCCCTGTGGGTTGTGTTTTTTAGGTCTGGTTTTAATCGACCCAATAGATGTTATTTTGAAAAGATTTTTCTTCCAGCAAATTAATGATGGCTTGAGATTTTCAAGATGAGCATGATGTACCCAGCGTGGTGCCTGTTGAACCATTTGTGTTGCTGTCCCAGCTCCTATGCCACAGGTGGGCCAGGCAGCTGTTTAATGATTGGTTGTTCTGCGTGCTAGGAAGGACGTGATTGGCTCTTTAATTTTTCGGACCGAGAGTGGTTACTTCTTTCATTTGTCATCTCTTCTAAGTTTAGATGAGGAAACCCCACACATTTTCTGAAAATGTGGCCTGCGTTGTGAACAGAGAGAAACTTGGATGTTATTTCCACTTAATGAACCATGTTGTAAAGATCTATCCTTTCCCAGCTTTGCATGGGGATATTTCCCCTCTCCATTTGTAGAACTTTGGGTCTATACTTTTTTTTCCCCTTTTCCTTTTAATTACATTTTGTTTCTTAGCCAGCTCTTCTTTACAAATTACCACCAAAAAAGCTTTCTTAATGCTCTTTCTGTTAACATAATTAGTTGTCCTTATGAGGGATTAGAACTGGATTTTAGTTTTGTGTTTTCAGAAAGGTTTCTAAGTCAAAATCACATGTCGCACATTCTTTCCCCTGTAATGAAATTGGACAAATTAAGTGCATTTTCTTTTTTTTTTTCCTTTTTCTCCTGCCAGTTTTTGATTGGATATTTCCCTTCTGCCAGATGCAGTCTGCTTTTCTCTTCTGGCTTTCCTCTGAACATTTTGGTTTTATAAGTTGAAAAATATAACCTCCCACATCACCGATCTGGTTTTGTGACTAGCTAGTTATTCTGAAAAGCTGAACTTGCTTTGGCTGCCACTGTCTGAGATACAAAATGTGGCAGCTTCTCAGAGCTGAGCTGGTGTGGTTTCCCCAAATCTTTTTCTCATCTGAGATTTAGCTCCAGATGAAGGTGAAATATTTTATACTCTGGCTGATGCATAAGTTTATTGGCACTGAACACTTTGTGCCATTTGCTAGGGGACTGCAAGCTGCCTTATTTTTATAATCAGAGCATTTGAAAAACATGCAAATGTTTTAGAAATCACTTAAGCGATATTCTCCCTTGGCCAGTGGAGGAAATTGAGGCTCACAGAGGTTGTGAGTTGCTGAAGATCTCCCAGCAAATCCACACTGAGAACCCACAGCCACAAGTGATGATGATGATGATATTTAAGGATCAAGTATTTTTTTTTTTTGAGACAGAGTCTCGCTTTGTTGCCCAGGCTAAAGTGAGTGCCATGGTGTCAGCCTAGCTCACAGCAACCTCAAACTCCTGGGCTTAAGCAATCCTTCTGCCTCAGCCTCCCAAGTAGCTGGGACTACAGGCATGTGCCACCATGCCCAGCTAATTTTTTCTATATATATTAGTTGGCCAATTAATTTCTTTCTATTTATAGTAGAGATCGGGTCTCGCTCTTGCTCAGGCTGGTTTTGAACTCCTGACCTCGAGCAATCTGCCCACCTTGGCCTCCCAGAGTGCTAGGATTACAGGCGTGAGCCACCGCGCCTGGCCAAGGGTCAAGTATTAAATATAAAACCAAGCATTAATATTTGTATTAAACCTGAGCTTGCCCTGCTCTAGCTGCCTCAAGTCCTCTTTGCAATGAGGCAGGGAAATCAACAAATGCGATCACTTCCCGAACTCTTTGAACTCCAATTTCCTCACCTGTGAGCGGTGACCTCCCCGGTGGGTGGTGAGAATCAAATGGTAACATGGGGATGGAAGTCACATCCCAGTCAGTGGCATTGTTGATCTGGTGGTGATGCATGGGATGAGGTGACAAACACACATGAACGCACAGGCTGTCCCATGGCAGTGTTATTCGAGTAAACTCCAATTCGATAGTATTGTCACTTCGTAAATGGCTGATGGGTTTCATCTACCGTGCCACATTTTAGCAGTTGCTCCTGGCTGCCTGGAGGGCTGCGTTTAGGAGGATTCTGAGACCATGTCTAGGCTCAGCCAGATAGCTAGGTCTGCCATGAGGACAGGGGCGGGGGGCCTCGATTTCTGCCCCATAGTGCCATCCGTGGGCTACACAAATGCAGAGAACTTTAACAGGCAGAAGCATGAAGTCGTTTTGGCTTGCGAAGGAGAAAGCTTTTAACTCTGTGTGGCCTGACTTTGACCACAATTTAATTTCCTCACTTGTGCTGATGTCGCTGTGGGCCAGAGAAGGTTCCATTTCACAGCCTTAGAACAGGGTGGGCCTCGGGTCCTGGTGATTCTCTGGGACGGGGACTCCAGTGTTGGTTCCAAATCTGTCACAAGCCATTGAAAATCAGTTGCTTTTGGTGTAGCAATTGATCTCCCCAGTTGTGGATCCCCTTCCTGAGGGCCGGGACCCTGCTGTTGTAAAAATGGCAGATTGGGTTTATTTCAGGACTTACGTCCAGTGAGAATCTGCTGAAATGTGGGAAATGCCCTGGCCCTCCTGCCGTTAACCTCCTGTTTTGTTAGCGTGTGACCGTGCTCTGTGGACTGACATTCCATGTCCAGGGCCCTGGGGACCCGAGAGCCTCCTCTGGCGTCGTTCCTCGCTCCTGGAGGCCACTCCGGTCAGTGGTGTGAAAACTCTGAGAGACACCATGATTCACACGTTGGCTCTTGAGCACAAAAATTATCCTCTGGTGGCGCAACGCGCACCTGGCCCCAACGACGTGTGGGTTCAATCCAAGCACAAAATTTATCGTGTCTGATTTTCCTCTCTGGTCTCACTTGATTGTTGTTGTTCCTTTTTTTTTTTTCTTCCTCCTCAAAGGTTCAGTCATTTGGGGAAAGGATTGTGCTTTTCATCCTGAATGTCATTATTTTTGGAAGATTGGAGAGAAATTTGGATGATGACGACATGTTTTTTCTACCTCACTCTGCGAAGGAGCAAGCTAAAATTCTGTGGAGACACGGAGCAGCTGTTGGATTTTACACAACCAAAATGAAAGGTGAGGGACATGCCAGGGCCGTCTGAGGCTGGGGGCGAGGGCGGGCTCTCTAGACGTCCCCTGGGCTTGGAGGGCTCCCTTAGCGCAAATGCTACACGCAGGGAATCTTCTGGCATAGGAAGCATCACAAATGAAGCTATGGTGTGAATAAACCCAAGGTGTGGGTTTCATGTTCACCACATTTCTCATCTCACTGGCAAACAGGGTGAAAAGCGTGTCCCTTTGATTCCCAGACAGTGCCATGTCCCCCTTTAAAAACTTGCTGCAGTTAATGGTGCAAACTGACTTTGCAAGCACGTTGCTCTTTCATTTTTTTCCTTTAACATTATTAATTGGCTGTCAGGAAAAATGCTATCGCTAATAGCTGACCTGTGGGGCGAAAGAAAGCACACCGGATGCCAAGATTTATAGACATTACCTCAGAAGAGAGGGAGTCCGGCAGTAACGATGTCAGGGTAAAAGATTGTGACTTGAGGGTCAGTGACAAGTGGTAAATGTGGAAGTAGTACCATTTTACTGAAGGGATTGGTCTCTCTTTAAAATTTGCTTTCTTTAATTTTTTTTTTTTAGAGACAGGGTCTTGCTCTGTTGTCCAGGCTGGCTTTGAATGCCTGAGCTCAAGTGATCATTGTGCCTCAGCCTCCAGAGTAGCTGGGTCTACAGGTGTAATTTTTAAAGGCTGTCAATATCTCTCACCCAGCTGGTCCCAGCCCTAGCATTTGGTTCTTATAAATTTGTCAATTTTAGCAAAAATTAATTTTCCCAGTAAGCCACCATGGATGAACTATTCTCTGAGTTATGTGTTTTTCTCAGGGGATGAAGAGGCTGAGCTTGTTTTGGAGCCATGTTCACGTTGTGTGTATGCTCTTTACCTGTCCAGGATGGAATAAATCTGCATGTCTCACTTTTTTTCAAAGTGTCTATATTTATTATTTATTCATTATTCATTATTTGTCAAGATTGGTCATAGAGGCACCTGTGTCTTTCACCTCCTTTCTTCATGGTAGCCACTTGCCCTTTGATTTTGATGTGCCATTCCACTTTTTCGAATGGTCATGTCCTGTAGTCGTTAAGATAGACCAACTGACCTGGAGAATAATTAAAAAGGAAGGGAACCTTTTCGTAATTCTTCTTTCCTGGGAGACTCATTATTAGTTATCATTTCCTACCAAATGGCTGGTCTTGAATCTGTAACAGAACCATCCTACTAATAGTAACAAAAACTGTTAACAGATTCCAGCTGGGTGAGTGAGAATGACAGGTATGGCGGGCGCAGCAGGGGCTTGACTGTGGTCTTGCCTGTTTCTGCTGCTGCTTCTGGAGGCAGCAATACCAAGGCCTCCCGGGCCCGGGGAGAGGAGGCAGAGGTTGTCCCTGTTCTTCCTCAGGCAAACTCAGAGCCTGGGAGTGGAAGGAGGACTTGAAGATGCTGGGCTGAGGCAGATCAGACTAGGTGCTTGAATTTGTGCGTCTTCATTTCTGATGAATTCCACAAATTCAGTGGAAAGTTCTCTGAAGCTGCTAGCTAAGTCATGTTGTTTACATCAATGAGCTGTTTTTTTAAGTGACAATTGATTTTTAGTTACTCAATGATGTAGTTGGTTTGAAAAGTTTCAAGCCTATAGAAAATTAAATGAAGAGAGAAAATACACTTTTCATATATAATTGCCAACTTAAAATATTTTACTGTCTATTTCTGGATGAACGTATATTTGGAGAGACAAAATAAAAATATTTCCCTGGAATCATTATATGTATTACCACCAGCAATGTACGGGAGTTCCAATAGTTCATCTTTCTTGTCAGTACTTGGTATTGTCAGTATTTTTAATTTTAGCCATTCTACAAAGTGAAGTGATTTCTAATTTGGGTTTTAATTTGTATTTCCCTAATGATGAATGCTATTGAACATGTATTCATGTGCTTATTTGATGTTCATATATCTTGTTTGATGAAGTGTCTTTAAATATTTTTGCCCATTTTTAAAATTGGGTTGTTTTCTTATTACTGAGCTTTGAGAATTCTTTATATGTTTTAGTTAGCAGTTCTTTGTCAGATATATGTTTGAAAAGATTTTTATTTTGGTGATTGTTGTTTTCAGAGAGCAGAGGTTTTTAGTTTTGATGAAGTCTAATTTATCAATTTTTATTATTTAGTTGAAAATATTTATTAGTTGAAATTATTTTTTAATTATTATTATTTATTAGTTGAAAATATTTTTTAACTTACTTTGTGATTTCTATGGGTCTTTAAAAGTGAGTTTTTAATTTCCAGATATCTGGGGGCTAACTCAGGGGTTTTATTTTTTATTGATTTCTAATTTAATTCTACTGCAGTGACAGATTATAGTTGGCGGTATTTTAATATTCTGAAAACTATTGAGAGTTACCTTACAACCCAGTATGTGGTCTCTGTGAACATCTCATGTGGATTTAAAAGAGTATGTATATTCTCCAGGTCTTGGGTGTAGTGTCCCAGAACTGTCAGTTAGCTTAAGGTGATTGACGGTGTCATTCATAGCTACATTCTTATCGATACTTTTGTCCAGTTATGTCCATTTCTGAGAGAAGTCTGTTAAGGTCTTTACCTGTGATTGTAGATTCATCCCTTTCTTCCTTTAGTTCTGTCAGGTTTACTTTACGTATTTTAAAGCTTTGTTATTAGTCACATCTATGTTTATAATTGTTATAGCTACCTGATATAGTGACCATTTTATCATCATGATGTATACCCAGTTATCATCTGATGTATACCCCAGTAATATTTCTTGTTATAAAGTCTACTTTGTCTTATTAATATAGATACTTTATTTTTCTTATGCTTACTATTTACATGAGATATATTTTCCAGCTTTTACTTTTTTACATTAATCTACTTATGTCTTTATTTTTAAAGCATTTTTTTTTTGACAGCATATAATTGGGTCTTAGATTGTCACTCTAGTCTTAACAGTCTCTATCTTTTGATTGGAAGTTAGTCTGCTTACATTTAATTATTGGTATGGTTATACTTAGGTCATCCCTTTTGCAACTTATTTCATGTCATCTTTTTGTTCTTTTGTTTCTCTTTTTCTGTCTTCTTTTGTTTTAATCAAATATTTTTTAGTATTTCATTTTACTTTCATAGCTCACTGCACCCTTGAACTTCTGGGCTCAAGTGACCCTCCTGTCTAGCTCTATCTTTTTGCATTTTTTAACATTGTTTGCTCTAAGGATTCCATATGCTTCATAAAATTATCCCAAGTTACTTAGATAATATTGAATTACTTTAGGTAAAATATAAAAGCTTTTGCAGCATTGTATTTTTATTTATCCCTCATTTTATTTATATACAGCTATTGTTATATATTAGGTCTCTGTTTATGTTGTAAGCCTGTCAATACTGCTTTATAATTTTTACTAAGTAGTCATGTTTTTAAAAGATACTTTAAAAAAGAATAAACAGATAATTTAAAAATATTTACCTTTACCACACATATTTACTGTGAGAAATTTTTTTTTTTTTTGTATAGGTCCAAGTTGCCATCCAGTGGTCATTTTCCTTCAGGTTAAAATAATTTTCTTAGCATTTCTTATAGTACAGTTCTGTTGGCAACAAATTCTATTAGTTTTACTGAAAATATTTTTATTTTATTTCACTTCCATGCTTGAAAGATAGTTTATCTGGATATGGAATTATTAGAGATAGTTTCTTTCTTTCAGCACTTTAAATATGTTGCTCTGATATTTTCTAGCTTTCATAACTTCTTTTTTCTTTCTCTCTCTCTCTCTCTCTTTCTCTCTCTCTCTCTTTCTTTCTTTCTTTTTTGACACCAAGTCTCGCTCTGTTGCTATGGCTAGACTGCAGTGGCATCATCATAGCAACTTCAAACTCCTGGGCTCAAGAGGTCTTCCTGCCTCAGACTCACGAGTAGCTAGGACTATAGGCACATACCACCATGTCCCACTAATTTTTCTTATTTTTTGTACAGGTGGTGTCTCGTTCTTGCTCAGGCTGGTCTCAAATTCCTGGCCTCAAGCAATCCTCCCACCTCTGTCTCCCAAAGTGCTAGGATTACAGGCATTAACCACGATGCCTGGGCCGCTTTATAATTTCTGGTGAAAAGTTAGCCATTACTCTAATTTTTGTCCCTTCATATACAATGTGTCCTTTTTCTTAGACTGCTTTCAAGACTTTAACTTTGTCCCCCCCCTTTTTTTTTTGCAGTTGACTGTGATATGTCTATGTCTTAGTGTATTTATACTGCTATAAAAAAATTACATGAGACTGGGTAATTTATAAGTGACAGAAATTTATTTCTCACAGTTCCAGAGGCTGGGAAGTCCAAGATCAAGTTGCTGGCACTAATCCATTCATGAGAGCAGATCCCTCATGCCTTAATTTCTTCCTAGAAAGGCCCCATCTCTTAATTCTGTCACAATGGGGATTCAGTTTCCACATGAATTTTGGAGGGGGACACATTTAAACCATAGCAATGTAGGAGTGGTTTTTCTTTTTGTTTGTTCTTTTTGGGATTTGTTGAGCTTCTTGAATCCGTAAATCATTGTTTTCTACCAAATTTGGGAAATTTTTTGCCATTATTTCTTCAAACATTTTTTATGCCACTTGCTCTCTTCTTTTTCTGGGATTCCAGTTATATGTATGTTGGGTGCTTTGTATTGTCTTACAGGTCTCTGAAATTTTATTTTTCTTTAAACACTTTTCTCTCTCCTTTGGTTAGGTAATTTCTCTTGGTCTGCATTCAGGTTCATCTGTCATTTATAATCCGTTGCTGAGCCCATTGAAAAATTTAGTTTATTGTACTTTTCAGCTCTAGAATTTCTATTGTATGTATGGTTTTCATTTCTTTGTTGACATTCTCTATACATTTATTCATTGAACATATATTTCTTTAATTCTTTGAATTATTTTATTTTAATTCCTTGAACATGATTGTAAAGCTCCTGTGAAGTCCTTACCTGCTAATATCTGGGCCTATTTGAAGTCATTTATATTGACCACCTTTTTATCCTGAGTATGAGTCACACCCTTTCTTTGTTTCTTTGCATGTTTAATAATTTTCAGTTGAAAACCAATTGTTGCCAGTATATGGCAGGAACTGAGTTCTTTTGTGTTTCCTGAGGATTGTTGGATTTTTGTTCTAGTAGGCATTTAACTTGCCTGGATTCAAACTGCAAACTTTGTCTCCCTTGTGATATGCAGCTGTTGAGATCTGTTTGTAGGGCTCCCCATGGCTGCTGCTTTAGCATGGCCCCTGTACGGCTCTTCCCTGTGCCTGCAGAATTGGTGGTCAGACAAAGATTTAGACATGGATGTGGCTGACTTTTTCTAGAGTTTCCTTGTTTCTGCCAGTTTTGAACTCTGTACTCTGACACTTCAAACCATTTGGCTTCAGCTTTGTGCCACTAGAACTGTCCATGTTGAGGAACATCTTTGATTAAGGGAAGTGTCAAATTCACAGATCTTATCCTGGGTGGTACCATCTTTCAAGAGTGAATGTCTCTCTGGTCTCTGACTTCTTTTTTGCTGGGTCCCTTGGGGTCTCCTTCACTCACTTGGAGGTTAGCTATAAGCCAAGGATTTGGGAAGTTTATGCTCTGAGTTTGAGTCTCACTCATTGTGTGGTTCTCATGCTGCCAGGACTTCCTCTCTAAATTTCTGCTTCTTTCTCAGTGCCGAATTTGATATCTGACACATTTAGCTGTTAAGGCTGTGGTTTTTCACAGCAGTGTTTTCTGTAGCATTGGGGGGTGGAATTATACCCTGTGGCTGGTAAGCCTCAAACTCACAAATTTTATCTATTCCAGTTGCAATTTTTTGAAATTAAATTTCCCCCTGGCTTCTATCTGCTTTTGGATGCCTTGCAGTGTCTTTAAACATTTTTCTAATTTATTTTAAAAGAGTTGTTACATATGAGGGTTTGCGTGACCACTTCATTCCACTACCATTACCTAAGAGAGATTCTGATTAGATACAGGTCATAGAATTTCATCCTTGCCTTCCCATCTGTTTTTGTAAGTTGAGAGAGCACTTTATTTTTAGATAAATTAAAAAATGCTTGCTATTAGTGGCATGCAGGTAAATTAAACAAAACTAGTTTAGATGGTGATTAGATATATTTTTATAATATTTTATTATTTTGCATATATAATTTATGAAAATTCACTAGTGAATACGTGGGGTTCAATTGATTATAGGAGGGGCTTATCATTCAGAAGTTCAGAGCTGTTAATGATGTTTCTGCAGTCCTGGTTCTGTTTTTGGTGCTTGTCACAGTGTTATATAATATGTTGATGCTTAGGATATGGGCACAGCACATGGCATCCTTCTCCACGTTTCAGCAGGACAATTTCTTTTCCTAAATTTAGATCCATATGATTCAGAATATCTGTTAATTTAGCTTGGGCTAGGCTGAATTTATAGGTTTATATTTATAATTTCATCCTGTGAGGAAAACAAAATGTCCAAATTCATTGCATAAATAGGATCACAGGGGCCAGATGTTACCTACTGAAGAGTGTACATTGTTTCTAAGCATCTTAGAACATTCCTTTCTTATGTGCCTGTGACTTTAAATCTTATTTAAAAAAATTATCATTGCGTGAAATTGACTCTTGGGGGGCTTTAAAGTTCTATGAATTTTAATCCATGTATAGATCCATATAACCACAACCGCAATAAAAATAAAAATAGTTTCATCTTTCTCCCCCATCGCCCCCCAAAAAACTTTATTCCTAGCAACCACTGGTTTATTCTCCATCACTATAGTTTTGTCTCAAGTGAATTGAGGTTCTTGGTTGGCCATAGATTATTTTTAAATTTATGTTTGGCATAAATTAATAATTGTTTATTTAGTTTACAGTTCTTTTGGTTGGCAGTTTGGGCTGGGCTCAGCTGGGTGTATTTCTAGTCTAGCTGGACTTGCTGTGTGCCCGTGGGACCTGCCTGTCAGGTAGGTGGCTCTGCTTCTTGGGGCTGGCTAGATGTTGGCTGGGACTGCAGGAGTGCCTGGGCCACATTCCTTTAGCAGGCTAGCCTGGGCTGGCTTTCCTGGTGTGTCACTGGGATCTGAGAGAGAGTAGAGGTGCACAGGACCCCATGGAGCCCAGGCTTAGACCTATCATGTGGTCACTCTGCCTCATTCTGTTAGTCAAAGTCAAAGCGCATCACAAGGCCAGACCAGATTGAAGGTGAGGGGAAATCAACCCCATCTCTGGACGGGAGGAGCTTCAAAATCAGATTCAAAATCATTGTGGATACAGGAAGGGAAATAATTGTGGCCGTTTTTGCAAACAAATTACTGTAGTAGTACGTATGTATTGTTGAAATTCAGTTTGGCTTATTAGAATCTGAGTCATTTTTTTTTGTTTTGTTTTGGAAGTTAACCACTCTCTGAATCTTGGCAGGGACAAACACCATCTCTCCCCACAGGAGCTGAATATACTACATATTCGTTTTCCGGTTCCTCTGCATCCAGGGCCTGGGCACCTGTGCAGTGGAAGGTGAGGTAGTAGGTTTCACTGGGAATTGATTCTCTGGTTAGGGCGATGGCAGAAGTGGCTGGCTGCGAGGCCAAGTTCCCACTGCAGAAATGGCAGTTGTGCTGGTGTTGATCTTGGTTGTGATCAGGTTCAGGGTGGAAAGGTCGGGAGGCTGCCAACTGTCACCTCTCTTGCTGTGTTCAGCAAGGTCATCCGTGTTTCATGGGAAGCAGGGCCTGGTGCTGGAATTGGACACAGGGGGCCCTTGATAGAGCTACTGAAATGTGTTCCTACCCTAGAGATGATGGGTCGGGATGGCCTCCTAGCCCACATCCCCTGACGTCAGGTTTCACTCCTGCAGGGAGACCTCTGTCTGATGTCGTTCAGATACTGCTCTTTGGCCCCAAGGGTCTCAGCCAGCCATGCCCGGTGAGGAGAGGGATTTGAGGAGGCAGGTGCCTGAGCAGCCTTGCTCTGCTTAGCCTCCCAAGTTCGCTTCTCATTTCAGTCCAGTGGTGTAGTGGTTGCCCTCGTAGCAATGAATAACATGAGATTTTAAAGAAAACTCATCAGCCAACTGGAGAACTGGTGGTTTGAAATGATCTGCTACTTTAGCATCGGCTTTCTAGCTTGCGAAGCTCACCTTGCTTCCAGGTGCCATCCAAGGCTCTGGCTGTGCAGGGGCCCCGCAGGGTCCTGGTGGGTCAGCAGCAGGCCCAGGGGACAGCGTGCATGCCTTGCTTTCCCCGCAGGCAGCCTGTGTGGCGATGGCACCGGTGCGTGCTACCTGCTGCCTGTCTTCGATACCGTGTTTGTCAGGAGGAAACACCGTCGCCAAGGCCTGGGGCTGGTCATGCTGCAGGACTTCTGTGAGACGTTCCCAGAGGACGAGGCCCTAGGGATCAGTTGCCCGATTTCTCCTGCCATGTACCAAGGTAAACCCACGTGGTGTTGCGTGGAAGCATTTGGGTAACAGTGATGGATAACACGTGTGCATTCCAGGAGGTTCAGGGGAGGGAGGTTCCGGAGAGCCCTTGTGGGCAGATGCAGGCCTTGGCATGGGGACACGCACACGGGGTTTTCCTTCCTTCCGAGAAATCTCCTATCCCTTCAGCACAATCCCAGACTTCATGTTTGATCGCAAGAAGCTTTCCCAAGCTGAGAAATAACTGGATTTAGAAACAATCAAAGCTGAATCAACAGCCTGAGAGAGGAGGTGACTCCAGACAGCTACTGGTATGCTGCAGACTGCTGCAGGGCCTCGGAGTGTCTTTGCTCTTTCATTTGAAGTGTATGGCTCTTCACTTTGTCCTTTGAACTTGAAGCTGTGGGAGAGCCCGGGAACTGAAGGGAAGGCAGGAACCGCGTGGAAAGGAAAGCTCTGAATGTGCTGAGTTTCCCAGCACCTCTTACTGCCCGAGACGGCTGCCTCCCACAATCCATATAACGCATTTGCCAGAGGAGGATCAAAAGCTCTGCTGCTGAACGCCACACTCCAGGCCACATGGCGGGAGATCCTGGAGAGCAGCTCTGCAGGATCGCGGAAGCACACCCACCCCACTTTGCGCCCTGCCTCACTTCTTGGTGTGCAGGTGCTTTTGAATCCTTCCTATTGAGTTTCCAGTGTCCTTCTGGTATAATAGATTGGAGCAAAAAGTTAGGAAAGGCAAGGAGCCTTCTGTTGCTCTGAAGTCAAAATGAAAAGATACTTTTCCTCAAGTGGATTTAGACGTTTCTTTATATTTTCAAACTCTTAGTCTGTTATTAAACCCTGAAGAGCCTTGAGTTTCTGCAAAGAGTGCTTGAGGCTTGCTGCACCGTGTAGCTCACTCTCAGGTGCTGGAGCATTCCAGAGCCCAGGCGGCCGGTCCCTGTCCATACCAGTGGCCTGCCAGTCCCTGTGTTCTTGATTCAGTTCTGAGAGCTCTGACTGATTGAGTTGCACCCCCGGCCCCCCTGCCCGCCCCCCCACAGGCCGCCTTAGAGATTAGAATTCTCTTGTCAAGGGAGCTGAAGAGCCATTTCCCCAGGGGACAGCAGGCCTCAAGTGCAGGGGCTGTCCCTTCTCAGTCTCTGCCTGCAGAGAAGGAAGATGTGAAGGTGCTGATTCTGAGGCTTCTTCTCTCGGGGTTTCAGCCACCCAGGTGTCCCTGTCAGGCTTAATGATTGAGTGCAGTCCTGCCTTCCTACTGCACAAGAGGGACTCCTACCCTGGGCTCCGTGCTTCCAGCCCTCTTTCAGCTGTGTCCCTCTCCGTGGACCCAAGGGATGTGTCCACCTGTGTTCATGGCACTCCTAAATAGGCTCAGAGTATTGGGACCCCAGATTCCTGCCAGTGGCTGCTGAGGGCCTGAGGGGACCTTGTTCCTGAATCTGTGCTCGTGAGGGGGCCACACCGCCAGTTTGCACAGCCCTAGATCCCAGGGACAGCTGTTGGTGGGCTGTGGATGGAGCGTGTGTGCGCCACCCACATGTGTGTGTGCAGCCCCTTGGAGTGGGAAGGAATAGGGGTGGGCTGCTGGCTGGGGGCAAGTTCAATGGTATTGTCGCATTCTGGTGCAAAACTTCAAGGAGTGCAGGAATTCTAAATTTGAAACTGGCTTTCCCTGTTGTCAGGAAGCTATATTTGTCCAGATAGGAGGGCAGAATGTGTCTACGATCTAGCACTTTGCTAGCTTGGTTTATGCCTTTCGAATACAGGCATACCTCATTTTATTTGCGCTTCGCAGATACTGCGTTTTTTTACAAATTGAAGGTTGGTGGCAATCCTGAGTCAAGCAAGTCTTTTGGCACTATTTTTCCAACAGCATGTGCTCATTTTGTGTCTCTGTGTGACATTTTGGTAATTCTCTCAATATCTCAAACTTTTTCATCATTATTGTATCTCTCATGGTGGTCTGCAAAGTCAGTGATCTTTGATGTTAGTATGGCAATTGTTTTGGGACACCATGGACTGTACCCGTAGAAGACGGCTAACTTTTAGTAGGTCAATGTGGTGTGTTCTGACTGCTCCACTCACTGGCCATTCCCTCCATCTCTCCCCCTCTGCTTGGGCCTCCCTACTCCCTGAGACATAGCACTATTGAAATTAGGCCAATTAATAACCCTACAAGTGTTCAAGCGAAAGGAATAGTCACACGCCACTCACTTTAAATAAAAAGCTAGAAATAATTAAGCTTGGTGAGGGAAGACTCATCTAAAACCAAGATAGGCTGAAAGCTGGGCCTCTTGCACCAAACAGTTAGCCAAGGTGTGAATGCAAAGGAAGAGTTCTTGAAGGAAATTAAAAGTGCTACTCCAGGGAACACACAGATGATAGGAAAGCAAAACAGCCTTATTGCTGAGATGAAGGAAGTTTGAGTGGCCTGGATGGGAGATCAAACCAGTCACAGTATTCCCTTAAGCCAGCGCGTGATCCAGAGCAAGGCCCTGACCCGCTTCAATTCAGTGAAGGCCGAGAGAGGCGAGGGAGCTGCAGAAGGAAAGTTTGAAGCTAACAGAAGTTGGTTCATGAGGTTTAAGGAAAGAAGCCGTCTCTATGATGCTTGCAAGGTGAAGCTGCAGGTGCTGATGTAGAAGCTGCAGCAAGTTATCTAGAAGATCCAGCTAAGATCATGGATGAAGGTGGCTACACTAAACCAAAGGTTTTCAGTGTGGATGAAATAGCTTTCTGTTGAAAGAAGATGCCATCTAGGACTTTCACAGCTAGAGAGAAGTCAATGCGTGGCTTCAAAGCTTCAAAGGACAAGCCGACTCTCTTGTTAGGGACTAATGCAGCTGGTGACTTTAAGTGGAAGCCAATGCTCATTGACCATTCCCAAAATCCTAGGGTCCTCAAGAATTATGCTAAAGCTACTAGACCTGTGCTCTAGAAATGGAACAGCAAAGCTTGGATGACAGCGCATCTGTTTATAGCATGGTTTACCAAATGTCTTTTAAGCCCTGTTGAGACCTACCGCTCAGAATAAAAGATTCCTTTCAAGATATCACTGCTCATTGACAATGCACCTGGTCACCAAAGAGCTTTGATGGAGATGTACAAGGAGATGAATCCTATTTTCATGCCTGATAGCACAACATCCATTCTGCAGCCCATGGAACAAGCAGTAATTTTAACTTTAAAGTTTTAGTATTTAAGAGATACGTTCTATGAGGCTGCAGCTGCCATAGATAGTGATTCCTATGGCAGATCTGGACAAAGTAAATTGAAAACCTTCCGGAAAGGATTCATCATTCTAGATGACATTAAGAACATTTGTGACTTATGAGATGAGGTCAAAATATCCACATTAACAGATGTTTGGAGGAAGTTGATTCCACCTCTCACTGGATGACTTTGTGGGGTTCAAGACTTCAGTGGAGGAAGTCAGTGCAGATGCCGCGGAAACAGCAGGAGAACTAGAATTAGAAGTGGAGCCTGGAGAGGCGACGGAATTGCTGCAACCTCATGATCAAACTTGAATGGATGAGGAGTTGCTTCTTTTGGATGAACAAAGAAAGTGGTTTCTTGAGATGGAATCTCCTCCTGGTGAAGATGCCGTGAACATTCTTGAAATGACAACAAAGGATTTAGTATATTCGGTACACTCAGTTGACAAAGCAGCATCAGGGTTGAAGAAGACTGGCTCCAATTTTGAAAGACGTTCTCCTGTGGGTGAAATCCCACCAAACAGCATCACATGCTACCGAAATCTTTCGTGAAAGGAAGTGTCAATTTATGCAACAAACTTCATTTTATCTTATTTTAAGAAATGGCCACAGCCACCCCAGCCTTCAGCAACCACCACCCTGATCAGTCAGCAGCATCAACATCAAGGCAAGATGTTCCACCAGCAAAAAGATTACGGCTCACTGAAGGCTCAGATGATCCTTAGCATTTTTTTTTAGCGCTAAATTATTAATATTCTTGAAATTAAGATATGCACATTTTTTTAGACACAATGCTATTGCACACTTAAGAGACTACACCGCAGTATAAACATAACTTTTAGATGCACTGAGAAACCCCTAAATCCATGTGACTCACTTTGTTGTGACACTTGCTTTATTCTGGAGGTCTGGACCCTAACTTGCACTGTCCCCGAGGTCTGCCTGTGCTTAGCAGGGAGCTCCGCGGGCCTCCGTCTGTGCTCTTGCTCTGGGCCCTGCAAATGCTAGAGAGGGCCCGAGGGAGTCCCCCTGGGCACCGGCAGGACCAGGAGCAGCTTCCCACTCTCCTGGATTTGGGACGCTGCCACGTGAGAATGTTCACCCTAGAACATGGGCATAAAAGTCTACAAGCCGTCAGGGGTCTCTGGAATCAAGGAGTCTGCAGAGGATAAGCTGGAAGGTTCCATGGGAGAGAGAGGGCTCAGGAGGCTTGGGAAGGAGGAGAGACGGTGCTATGGACTGGATCGTGTCCCCCCAAATTCATATGTTGAAGCCCTCGGTGTGACTGTATTTGGAGATAGGGTCTTTAAAAAGATAATCAAGCTTAAATGAGGGTATAAGGGTGGGCCCCCAACCCTATGACTCGTGTGCTTAAGAGAGAGAGAAAGCCCAGGGACGTGTGCACACGGAACCGGCGTGTGAAGACACAAGAAGATGGCCATTCACGATCCAAGGACAGAGGCCTCAGGAAAAACCAACCCTGGGACACCTTGATCTTGGACTTCCAGCCTCCAGAGGTGTGAGAAATAAACTTCTGTTGTTTAAACCGCCCGGTCTGTGGTATTTTGTGGCAGCAGCCGGAGCAGGCGCACGCAGATGGGGTGCTGGAGGGCGCGCACAGGTGAGCAGGCCAGCAGGATGCGTCCACGGCAGGCTGGAGTGCAGCGGGGTCCGAGCAGGGAGCAGGGCTGGAAGGCTGCTGCAGGAAGGACCAGAGTGGGCGGAGTCTGGGGACACCAGAGGGCTGGCCTCGTGTGAAGCAGGCTTGGGTGGGGGTCTTCCCAACTCATGCATGTCTGCCTTCCTCTCAGTCTGCAGGCAGTTCCTGCTGGCCCGGCCGGAGGAGCGAGGGCGCCTGTGGGAGGTGGAGCCCCCGGGGGCCTGGGGCCAGCGTGACAGCATCTGGCTCAAGGTTCACCTTCTCCAGGCAGGACTTCCAGACGGTGAGTCGGGCTGCAAACAGTGCACTTTGGTCTAGTCATTTCTAGTGTCAGGAACTGGTGCAGATGAGTTTACTGTGATCAAATGAGACCCATGTAGACGTTATTTCTGTTGTGCAAACAAAGAAGGAGTGAGGCCCGGGTGGGGGTGGCACCCTGTCCTGAACGAAGCACACCTTCCCGCCCTCTCGCTCTAAAGGCTCCCAATTTTGCAATTAGAAGCTCTCTGGGACCAAGGGGCTCCCCTTTTACAATTAGAATGGAATATTGAAACAGAAAGAAGACCAATTTCCTCTGTCTGACTAAAGATCAGTTGGAAACATGATTTTGAATTGGTAATATGTGCACTTGGTTGACAGTTTGAAAGACACACACACACAAGGGATCACTGTGACAAGCAAGCCTCTCGTCCTTCTCTTCTGGGGGACACACACCTGGGTAAACAGCAGCGCTGCATAGACGACATTCTGCCAGTTGCTGCCTCATCCATTATGTCCTTTTTAACGGCAGCATAGTATGATGTCATGGGAGTTGTATGAACGTGTTGTTATTTACTTCCCTGTTGACAGACGCACGCGCTGTCTTCAGTTTCTGGTTAATCCAGACAGTGGCCCAGTGGGTTTGCCTGCGGGGGTTCTGTGGAGGGCGTTTTGGAGGCAGGAGAACAGGGGCTTAGGTGGCCCGTTCCAAGAGGAGGCAGGGGGTGGGAAGTCCTTTAAATGGCCAGAGGGGAATGCAGCCAGGCTCCTCTCTGGATTTACAAGTTGCTTTTTGACAGTGGTCTCAGACCCTCATCGGCTCAGTGCTCAAGGTGAGGCCGGGCCAGGCCCGGGGTAGCTGACACCTCCGGGCTGCACGTGCTGCCTGTGGGTGGGAGACGCGGGAGGCTCTAACAGTTTAAATTAACTGTCCAAATTAAAGCCTTGGCTTGCCTTCCCTCCTGGAACTCGAGCTCCTGTCAGTATCAAATGCCATTTCTGCCGCCGTGGGTGGCTCGTTAGGGGGCTGACGGGCAGTGGAGGTGCCAGGCATTCTCTCCACGTGCCGACTGATGTACCTTAGGTGGTGACAGGCCAGAGTGCCTTGGAGTTTATTGATGATAATAGTGATCAGTTTTGCTTTTATGGTGCCTTTCAGCTAGAAAGCGTAATGGATCTTTACAGACACTAATGGGGTGGCCAGGCACCGGGGCGGGAAGGGCCCTCTCGGGGCTGCGACTCTGATCCTAATGAGGCGGCTAAGTGACTTGCCCTGTGGCGTTGTGTTAGGAATGGGAGCGAGCACAGACCCCTGGCATGAGCTGACCAGCTGTGTAGGTTTATGGACGCGCTTCACAAACGAGGCTGCGGCCCCTATGCGAGGCCTTTGTGCTCGGACGCTGCAGTTCCTTGGCAGGGAGTGGAAAAAGAAAACGGATTGCATATCGGAATGTGGAAATTGCACAGGCCGGAGGGGGCGAGCAGGGGGAGGAGGCTTCCCCCTAATTGGGAGGATGGCTGCCTCCCAGAGAATTCCACTGGGGGTTGTTTTGAGGGCTGCGAGTCAGTGTGGTCTGGTCAGAGGAAACTGAGCTGGAAGTCACATGCCAAACCTGTCACTTTAATTCACTCTGAGATTCACCAACTCTCACTTTCAAACAGCAAATGAGGGGACTTGCGCAGAGAATGTTCCAGAAGCACGCTGGAGTCCCTTGAAGGAAGAAGGGTCATCATTATAATTAGGGTATAATTAGATTGCTAAAACTCTCTACTTTATAGAAAGTAATTCTAAGTTATGGACTTTTCACTCCCTGTTCAAATCATGGCGAGGTCCCAGTTTCACCCACACGTTCTGTCTCCCTGAGGGCCTGCAGTCAGAATTTTAATTCACTTAGGGAGGTTTTTCAGCCAACCAAGCTTCATCTTGCAACCATTATGACAGTTAGTGCTGACATCCCAGATTTTTTCCAAATTGGTGAGTAGGGGCTTCAGATTCGGTCATGGATCAGCCCAGATGCTCTGCCGTTCTTCAGTTTCCAGTCTCTTTGTCCCTTCCTGGAAATCAGCAAGTGTGAGTGGATTAGAACTTCCCACAGGTCACCAAGCAATGCCAATCCTGGAATCTTCTCTTCCCTAGAAATCTCACTAGGCCACTTAATTTGATCTTACTCTTTATTTAGAGTTGCTTTCCTCACTTGTTCTGTTTTTCGAGTTCTTTCTCTTGTGTCTTCCTATAATTTTATGTGCCTTAGAAATAGAACTGTAAGCAAGAAGCCCAGTGGAACCAATTGCTCACTCTAAATAAGGCATAAACATTTGACAACATTTCAAAGGGAAATTAACTTGTGCTCTTTGCAAATGGTTTAAAATCTATTTTCAAAGCAGCCTGATTGGTGGACCAGGTCATCAAAAGTTTGCATGATCCTGGCTGTTGGTAACATCTGTGGCTTATCATGGCCCTGAAAATATTTACAGATTATTCAGACCTCTCGAGAAGAGTTTGTGGGAAATTTCTTCCTACACTCGGTTACATACAATGCCTTTGAAACTTGACCAATGAGATCATAATTCCATCCGATGGGATTTCCCAGTCAGCCTGCACATGCCTTAAGTTTCTTTACTGTAGAAAATGAAATTGAATATATCAACAGTGAAATGTTCTTTTACAAAAATGTTGCTGGAGGCAGGAAATAATGGAACACTGCTTTAAAATTTTATTTTTCCAATTTATAGGTCACAGTTTTGCTTTCTTCCTCCAGATGAACTTTTAGTGGATTTAATTGTCATCCACAGGAACGATAAAAATCTTTTCTTCCATTTACATTTAATTTTTAAACCAGAGGGATTGTATGTAAAGAGGTGAAGAATTTGAGATATGAGTCTGATGCCTAGCAAACTCCGGTTCTGCCTTTGTTTCAGCTTGTTCTGGTGAATCGTGCATTATACAGTCTTGCAGCAATAGCAATTTCATGCTGGGAAGTGCTGTGGGTGAAACCACCACATTGGACTTGTTTTTTCTGTCTGGCGGTGCTCTTTGACGGGTTGTGTTGCTCCCTCTAGTGACTATTGTGGTCGACTGCAGCTCTGGATGTTTAATTTAACCTGTGTGGTTGGTCCTCATATA
This sequence comes from Mirza zaza, assembly GCA_008750895.1. Classification (NCBI taxonomy): domain Eukaryota; kingdom Metazoa; phylum Chordata; class Mammalia; order Primates; family Cheirogaleidae; genus Mirza; species Mirza zaza. The sequence continues at coordinate 61,037 of VSMD01008892.1, read as the reverse complement.
CTTAACACTTGCGCTTCCAAATTAGCGCATTCACTTTAAAAGATTTACTAAATATTAATTGGTTAGAAATAAAATACAAATAAATATTTGACCGCTGTTAACATGATGTAGTGCATAACAAAAACACCAGGAAAGGTGGAAAATTGATAATCGATTACCTACTTTGTTCTCTCTCTCATTCATTCATTCATTCATTCATGTATTCCTTCATTCATTTGATAACTGGTAACGGAGCACCCACACATGCACTGGGCACAATCCTAGCTGTTAGGGATGCAGCAGTAAAGAAGCTGACCAAGCTTCTGAACTCATCTATGAGCTAAGTGCATGGGCAACTACTGTTTGATATAAAAACCCTACATAGCAGAGAGAACTAAAGCATGCTGGTATTTTTAAGTACTTGCAATTAAATTTTGCCAAACCACATTTTGCTAATTTATACAGTTCTGTAAATAAACTTAAAAATTTACTTACATAGATAACAACTAAATAATACATTTGTTCCTTAGTAAACAAAATGTGTTACATATGTATTTTCAGCTCAAATGCAAAACCGCATATTTTTTCCTTAGGGATCTGAACACCCCCCTGGCGCCCCCCCTAAAATGGATTTGGGGTTGGGTGGCGGGGAGACATACAGTAGGACAAGAAAGTTTTTTCTTCTAAGTTGGTACTGATTTGGTAGGAGGGGCAGGAGGCTGAATTAGCATTATGGCTTCTCTTGTGAGTAAAAACCCCAGTGAGCAGAGGAGGACCTAGGAATCGAACTGGAAACCCCACTCCATTGAGTGCCTGAGTCATGAGAAGAACAGATCACGATTCCAGCTCAGACATGCTGGAGCAGAACGCCCACTTGGCACCTCCTGACATCTGGCAGGTCTTCCCGTCCTCTGGAGAGAACTGTAGCTGGTGTCATAGTTCGGGTCAAGGATAAAATTGGGTGGTGGCCATCAGCATGTTGGGAAGGGTCCTCAGTGTATTATTAACCTGTTGATTGTCCAGCTCCTTGGATGACACCCTCATTTGTTTATCTTTCTCTCTTGCTTGGGGAGGGCAGCACACCCAGGACATTCCAAGAAGGAGGAGGGCGTGAACAGTCATGGACAGACTTCTCAGGGTGACGGACCCAGACGGTCTGCTAATGGAGAAAGCAACAAGGTACGGTGATGAAGTGTCATTCATGAGCTTCTTGCTTTCTTAGTAATCACGTTGTCTTTGCTTAGGGAAGCCACTGTCTGAACCTGTAAGGCAGCTCCTGGCCAACTCGGCTGTGGATTTCTGCGTGGTCGTGGGCTGTTGATTTACACTAGGAATATTTGGGCCATGCAGGGAGAAGGGGTGATGTGAGGAGAAGCCTTTGTAATAAGACTTTTCATGGTTCTCTTCTCTAAGCCAGACAAACTCTAATGAAACCAAAATGAAACAGGGAACACATGGGAATTGGCTGTAACCATGCATCGTTAAGGAAATATTGAAAAATCTGAATTTCAAATTCTGCCATGGACCAGTGTCTTCCAAGCAGAACAAAAGCAAGACTAATTTGTCTTTTCTTCCTCCCTCACCCTGCAAGCTCAAATTGCAAGAAAATGCATATGGTATTAGGTTTCTGTATAATCCAGAGTGATTGTAGAGTAGGTCCTGGGGAAGAAGGGTTACTGAATATTTCTTGGTGGCTTGTTGTCATTCAGTCCTTCATAAGATTTTAAGTTTTCCTGAAGCCAGGCTGGGCATTCATCCACACAAAGTAATTGTGACAATCCTCTGGTACAGAAGGGTCTTTGCTTTCGAATCCCTAAAGATCTGATAATTATTTTAAATTCCAAAACTTACAATTGTGCATCGTGGGGGAATACTGCTTATTTTGGAAAATAAATTGTTCTGGGATAGAGTATTTAACATCAAAGGCATAAAATAGCCCCGTAAGTGCTGGATCATTTTAGAAAGCTGCTTCCTGTCTGATACCAGCCATCTGGCAGACGAGGGCTTTCGTTTTCTTTGGGTCGCCATGGAAAGATGGGCTAACTTAAGATCCAACCAGGCACTGAACAGAGTATTGCATTTGGCGTCTTCCGCTGACCTAAGCTTTGGAAGCTTTTTAGAGGAAGCAGAGGTGTCTGGTGTCTTGTACGCCATGGGTGTGTATCTGGAGAAGTCTGCATGTTGGAGCACAGGGCACCAACTTTTAAACTAGCACTTCCTTGCCCCGTTCTTCTTCCAGTCTCCCCGAGCTGAGCTGTCCTTCCGTTCTGTTCACTAAATTCTCACTCTTATGTTCAATACATGGTTTCCATGTGGCTGGCCAGGGGCTTTTGAACCTGGCTTATCTGTTCTGAATCTCAGCATGGACAAGCCAGCCAGGATACCGGCAGGCCCTGAATTCCAGCCCCGGATGGTCCAGGATGACCTGTTACGTTACAGTGCTTAATTGGAATGCCTTGTGAATTCTTTTCTGACTTTAGGAAGGGACCCGTGGAGAAGAATTGGAAAACACAAAGAATGATCGAGATTGTGGAGTGAAAGAGGAGGAAGCTGGGCTGCTGGAGAGACCCTGCCAGGCTGAGCTGGAGGCACAGGAAGCCAAGAGGACAGCAGCCGTGGCGGGGCTGGCGGGGGAGCAATGGCGGAAGCTCCCACGGCCCAGTTCCTGACTCCTCCAGACACCTGTCTGGGCTGGGTGCAGAGGCCTGGCCTGGGCTCTCCGCACCGGTGTGTGGCCAGGAGCTGAGCTGGCCTCCTGTCCTTGCTGTGCCTTCCTTGTCATCTTTGAGGAGACCATGACCACATCAGCTCCACCTACCTCAGTCCTCTTATGTGGGGCTCAGGTTCTAGAAAGCCTGAGAATATTCCAGGTTAAGCATGAAACGCTATATAGGATTGAGGAGTTATTTTCTCAAGTTACTTCTTGGCAGTTCCAAGAGATTTCAGAAACTCATTCAAAGCCCAGTAGGGTTTCTGTTCCTTAGAAAGAATTGGTGCAACTGTCCTGGAACCACGTGAATGTTTTCCTGAATCTACCTCTTTCCTTATGTAAGTGGAACAAGCTCAGGGAGGGGCCATGCCTGTCGGATCCAGGAAACCCCGTTTAGGTTTGTGCACGCCAGCCTGGTGTTACTGTGGGAACACAGACACCAAAGAGGTTTCCAGGGAGACACATTCCCTTTCCAGGGAAGCTTCAGCCACGTCAGAAGCTCCCTGAGGGCAGGGGCTGGGGCTGGCTGGTGCCCACCGCAGGCCTTGAGCTCACATCAGGCCTGCTGTGCAGGAGGCAGAGCTGGCTCTAGGCCAGCTTGAGCCATTGCTTAATTCAGATGGGAAGCCACTGCGTGAGAATTTGGGCTGATGGCCCTTCTAGCCTATTGGTGGCCTCGAGCAGAAAGGTGTGTGGTAGTAAAAAGTAACTGAAAATGACAGCCTGGCTCAAATGTGACCTTGGCTTCCCCCTTCTCAAATACAAGGCCTGCTTGGCGATGTGTGCTCAGCTGGTCAGGGGATGCAGAGCCCAGCCGGGGACCCCACCCCAGGCTGCCTGCCCTCCACAAGGGTAAGGCACAAGTCCAGACCACTTCATGGAGCCCCAGAGCCTGCTCCCCGAGAGCTGGGGCGGTACTCTCTCTGCACTAGGGCCCAGCCTCGCCAACGTACAGTAGGATTTTCCCCAGAGAGAGCTGGTCAGGCCCTCCTGAAGCAGACAGCACACGTTCCAGCCCCTGGTTTGGGGCAAATACAAATGTGATCACATCAGCACAGACACCTCAATCCCCTCTATGGCTTGTCACTGACTTTGGAGAAGCCAGGGCCTGTCACAGTGGGCCCCGCTGACTATCCTTGTCATACTCCAGCTGCGGGGTCAGCTCTGGGCCTGCCTGGCTGCCTCTTGTGTTCCCAGTGCCAGCGTGGGGCTGTCCCTCAGTAGCTGTGGGGAATGGAGGGTGGGGGTCATCTCAGACTGAGAGGTCTGTTCTTTTGCAGCTGGATTCTGGAGAGGTTGACAGAGGACAGGCTTTTACTTTTTTAGGGCTGTAATAAAGCCATTTCTGAGGCCTGGGGCCTGGAGCCTTGGGGTGGTGAGGAGACACCAGAAGCCCCAAATTCTGGGAATACACCTGCCGTTCCCCATGTAGTCAGAGGACACATGTGCAGGACCTCTGTTACTTATTCACCCAACTTTCCATCTGTTTATCCATTCATCCATCCATACATCCATCCATCTCCCCTCCCTTCCTGTTTCCTTCCTTCCACTCATCTCCCAACTATTTACCTCTCAATTTATACATATCCCCAGTGATTCATATCTCCATCCATCCATCATCCATCCATTCATCTGCTCTCCCTCCCTTCCTCACCTTTCTTCCTTCTATCTATCTATCCATCTCTCCATCTGTCTGTCCATCCATCCATCCATCCATCCACCTATCCATCTATACATCTGTTCATCTATCTACCATCTATATATCCATTGTCCATCCATCTGTCCATCTTTCTATCTGTCCACCCATCCATCCATCCACCCTCCCACCCACCCACCCAACCTACCTATCTATTCAGCCATCCATCCTGTCATACAACAAACATTCATCGTGCTTTCTCAGGGACAAGCTTTATGCCAGGTACTGGGGATATTGGCTTCAAGGAAGCTCTGGTTATTGGCTTCAAGGAAACTCTGTTCTCTCTGTAGGGGTTTCTTCTGGAACATTCTACTGGAGTTTTTTTTTTTTTTTTTTTTGAGACAGAGTCTCACTTTATTGCCCAGGCTAGAGTGAGGGCTGTGGCGTCAGCCTAGCTCACAGCAACCTCAAACTCCTGGGCTCAAGCAATCCTGCTGCCTCAGCCTCCCAAGCAACTGGGACTACAGGCATGCGCCACCATGCCTGGCTAATTATTTTTTCTCTATATATTAGTTAGCCAATTAATTTCTTTCCATTTATAGTAGAGATGGGGTCTCGCTCTTGCTCAGGCTGGTCTCGAACTCCTGAGCTCAAATGATCCGCCCACCTCGGCCTCCCAGAGAGTTAGGATTACAGGCGTGAGCCACTGCGCCCGGCCTGGAGTTTTTTTTTTTTTTTAATCTCACACCCATTACAAAAGGGGAAAGGTTTAATCAATAGAAATAGAGTTTAGAACTTCATGCAGAAATATTATGAAGCCCTCCCTGCACCTTACACGTGAGCTGTCTGTGAAGGAGGCACAGACCATAGAAGTGAAGTCAGGTCTGCAGCCAAGAGGGTGCTGTCTGTGCGATGTCAGACATAACCTTTCCCTGTGACGCACGTGCTGTGAACATTGTGCTCTTTGAGTGGATGGTTGGTGTCTTGTGTTTACATGAGAAAGTGTCTCAGAGGTTTGATGAAGTTACTATTCAATAAAAGCCTCTCAAGGAAGAAAAACGATGTGCTCTGAGGGCTTCATTTGAGGACAAATAAACTGACCTCACAGAGTTAGGAGATACCCTGGTGCTCTGGGCACCCCTTCCCAGCGTGGCGCAGTCTGTGTTGGTTCTGAGCTGTGTGCAGGGTCCCTTCTTCCATGCAGTGTGTTCAGGGACCGTCCGTAATGCTTGTGTTTGCATGTTATTATTTTTATGAAATCATTTTTATTATTCAGTTTGTCTATGTTCCTACCTCTATTGAGGTATAATTTACTAACCATAAAGTCCACTCATTTAAAGTACATAATTCAATGATTTTTAGTATATTTACAGAGTTGTACAATTGCCACCACCATCTGTAAGGTTTCTTTCACCACCCTGAAAGAAACCCTGTATCCATTAGCAGTCTCCCTTTCCCCTCACCGCTGCCCTTACCCTCAGCAGCCACTAATTGCCTTCTCCCTGTATAGCTCTGCCTCTGCTGGACATGTCACATAAATGGATCATGCAATAGGGGTCCCTGCAGCTGGCATCTTTCTGAGGTCCATCCACGTTGCAGCATGTATCGTCAGTATTTCTTTCCTTTATATTGCTGAGTAATATTCCATGGGATGAATGTATAGTGTTTTATTTAGGCTTTCATCAGCTGATGTACTTTTGGATTGATTCCAGGGTTTGGTAGTTATTAATAATGCTACTATGAATATATACATATACCTACATAAGTTTTTGTGTGTACATATATTTTCAGTTTTCTTGGGTATATACCCAGGAGTGGAATTTCTGGGTCATATGGTAACTCTACATTGAACATTTTGAGGAACTGACAAATTATTTTTCAAAGTGGCTGTACCATATTACATTCCTACCAGCCACATATGAGGTTTCTGATTTGTGCCCCATCCCAGCCAATACCTGTCACCATGTCCATCTGTCTGATATACCCAACCTAGTGGGTGTCTCATTGTGGTGTTGCTTTGCATTTCCCTAGTGACAAATGGTGTTGGACATCTTTTCATGTTCTTATCAGCCATTTTTATTCTATTCTGGATATTAGTCCATTATTGGATATAGGATTTGCAAATATTTTCTCCCGTTCTGTGGGTTGTCTTTTCACTTTGTTGGTGTCATTTGAAACATATATGTTTTTAATTTTGACAAAATCTAATCTATTTTCTGTTTGGTTGCTTGAGCTTTTAGCATTGCAGTAGCAATGGTTGAGTTTTCTAAATGCCTGTCCTTTCATTCCCATCTAAATGGAGTTATGAATGGCTCAGGCAGGGTGAACAATACCAGGAAACCATAGTCATTTGGAAGTTTGCATCTGGATTCATGGTCTGGCAGTGGTGATGGACACTCACTGCTATGCACCAGGCTCTCAAACAGGTTTTCTTTCAGGAAGTGGTTTCAAGGGTTTTCAGAGTTTTGAGCGTATCCCAGCATTGGGTATTTTGTTTCAGGAAGTCTTAGAGAACAAACACTTCAGTGGCCTGATGCATAGCTCAAAAATCTCACTGTTAGAAACATCTCCCTTAGGGGTGGGTGGGTGACATGGACTTGTGTCCCAGGACTGGGAAGAGCCTGGTGTCTGGTGAGTTAGGGTCTGTAAACTGGCAAGCTGGAGGGTTCATATCAGTCTACAGATGAACGTTGTTTGGGCCACATAGGATCCAGAAGTTGCTGTCTCTTTCCTGGGGGGGGGGGCACGTGTCTCCACCATTTATTGGCCATTGTGACTCATCCGCACTGGCTCCCCGGTCCTGGAGCTATTTACACATCTTCTTGTGACAGGCTGAATGAATAACAGCCTTCCTGAGATGGCCACATCTGAAACCTCAGAACCTGTGAGTATGTTACCTTATGTGGTAAAAGGGACTTTGCAGGTGTGAATATGTTAAGGATCTTGAGATGCGGACATTATCCTGGCTTAACTGGGAGGGCTCCAGTGTGATCATGTGGGTCCTTCTATGAGGAAGGCAGAGAGAGATTTGTCTACAGGAGAATTGTCAGCGTGGGGCAGCGTGAGAAAGACTCAATCAGCCATTGCTGGCTTTGGAGACGGAGGAAGGGGCCATAAACCAAGGAGTGCAGCTGGCCTCTGGGAGCTGGAGGAGGCACAGAAATGTATTCTCCCCTAGAGCTTCCAGAAGGAGCCAGCCCAGCTGTCACCTTGATTTTAGCCCAGAGAGACATGTTTTGAACTTCTGGCCTGCAGAACTGTATGGTAATAAATCCATGTAGTTTTAGGACACTAAATTTGTGGCAGTTTGTTACAGCAGCAATAGGAAACTAGTGTACCTGTCCAGGGTCCCCTACGTTCTCAGCTCCATAACTTGCCCCTCCCTTCCAGTTTGGCCGCATCCGGAGACACTTTTGGTTGTCACAGTTGGGTGAGGGGGTGTGCTCCTGGCATCTAGTGGGTGGAAGCCGGGGGTGCCTCTAAACAGCCTACTATGCAAATACAGCCCCCCACAGCAGAGAATAATCCAGCCTGAAATGTACGGCCGGGGTGGAGAAACAGTTCCCTTCACCTCTCAAATTCTAGGTGTCCGCACATCTAGGCAGTCTCAACTTTGGCTGAGTTGGTGGCGTCAGAGCGAGCCGAGAAGTCGCCGGCTCCCAGGAGACACGGAGGACTTCCCGCCGCTGTTCGTGGCGCCTGCTCTGTGCAGGGCTACGGTCCCACGGAGAGGGTGCCAGGAGCTCTGGGGGCTGCGTCCAGTTGGCACGAGGGCGGCGCTCAGGGAAGGGTCTGGCAAGACGACCTGGGAGAGACCAGGCCCAAACTCGGGTGTGCTGCTCATTTTGGACTTCGGGCTGTCCTGACTGGTAAGAAAGTTCTTCCTGCCTTAGAGGAGAAATCACCGCCTGCTGCCGTTGAGGCTCAGCACCGCCCAGGAGGTGCCCTGGGGAAGACTCAGACCGGGACGGCAACTTTAGAACCCGATTGTCCTCTAACTGGGTTTAGTCTGTATCTCGAAGTCCGGGTCTGGCTGGCGGGAGAAAACGGGGATCGGGGGACTGGCGGTGCGGAGAGCCGGGAGGGCCAGGCGCCGAGACGCGCATGCGCGGCCGGCAGCTCCCCGAGGACATCCCCGCGCGGCCACACGGTGGCAGCCTCGCCCAGACCGAGGCGCGCGCCGAGGTCCGCAGCGTGAAGTCGCTGTCGCCAGGGGGTGGCCACCCGCCCGCCTTCCTGCACAAACCAAGTGGGCCCGGCCCGAGTGGGCGTCTTTAACTGCAGCTAGAAACTGCCCTTTGCAAGTGAAGGCAACAGAGAGCAGCGCGGACTGCTCACCCCTGCCTGCCTGTCGCCTCGATGCCAACAGAGTCCATCTGTGTCGACACGGACCTGTTGGCCGCCGCACACCCCAAATTTCAGTGATGTGACAAGACAGATAACACAGTTGAGATTTATTCTTAAGAGGGGCTCAAGTGTCTTTATCTTTTTAGGGAAAAAATGTTTATTTAGCTTTCACAGTGAGATGGATCTGCCCAGGATGGTGGTATAATATGGGAAGACATGAGCCTTCAGGGCTGGCTTCCTTGTCTGTACAGTGAGTGGCCCATTTCCGGTGCTCTTTAAGGCCCTTCCTGCTCTTGGAGTCGGTAGCTCCCCTGTCTTCCGATGGAGCTAGGCCACCAGCGGACACCTGAGCAACAGCTGGCCAGAATGACAGTGGCACAGATGTAGGTGTGGCTGCCTGGGGCTCACGTGCAAGCTTGGCCTCCTTTGACTAACACCAGCCTGCTGGGAGGCTAAGTACTCGGTGGCAGGGACCAGTGGCCTTGTGATGGGAGGATGCGGACCAGGCTGTAACGTTTGGGGTAGCGTGTCCAGGCCGCCTGCTCCAGAGGAGCTCTGCCTTCCCTCACCTGGATATCAATGAACGTGCAAGGGAGACTGCAGGCATGCCTGGCAGGATAAATGGCACAGTGGTCACTGGCAGAGTTGACTTGAGAAAAATTAAGTAAATGAAAATACAAGTGGCAGAATCACAAAGGTGATATGGAAATGAATATAGTTGGTAAACAACTAAAAAGACCTAACCTGGGAGGAAGTCTACTAAATGGATTGCAATGAACTGACCAGTATGGGGCCTTTTTCTTCCTTCCTGTTTTTCCCCCTGCTCTTCTCTTAGGCCCGAGATACAACAGGGAACTGGGAAGTTAGTAAAGTGCCAAAACCCACATTTGGAGTCTGAATTTGGCTTTGTCTTCTGGCTCTGCCACTTTCAAAACAGGCGATCTTAGGTGGAAATTTTAATTTTCTCCGAGCCTTGGTCTCCTCATCTGTGAAATGGGGATATGATATCCTGGTCCCCAGGGCTGCTGGGCAGTTCGATGAGCTGACATAGGTGGGGGCTTCTCAGCTATAAGGCACGTGCAGCAGTTCCACTGTGCGGATCAGAGAGCAGTGTGCCCAGGGGGTGTTGTCTGCTTCCCAAATCCATTTTCTTTTTGCTTCCAGAATAGCCCCTGATTTTTGCCTGGGATCCTCCCTCTGCATCTCACCTCACAGGCTTAGAATGGAGCAGGTGACCCAGGCCTAAGCTAATCAGAGCATGGGTTCCCCTGAACAGGGAGTCACTCAGGGTGTCCATTTGGCTAGAGCTGGCCCAGGCAAAATGAGTCTCGCATCCTGAAAACAGGCTGGTGGAGACTGGTGTGTAACGATCGCTGCCATCCCGTGGCTACCCAGCAGGGCCAGAACGTGGAATTAGAGCTGAGAGATGAGAGGGACACCGGGTCCTAGGAATCAATGAGTCCCTAAACCCAGTCCTGCCTGAAGCCAGAACTATTCCTAGGTTGTTCACTTGCAAGAGTTAAAAATATCCCCTCTTGCCTAAGTTAGTTTGGGTTGGTTTTCTGCCACCTGAAACCAAGCGTCCAGGCTGACACATTCTTTTTCTCCAATTTACTCTGTCTTTAGTAATAATGGAGGGAAAACAGAATGGTTACATTGAACCACAGTTGGTTAGAGCTGTACAGGCCTTCAGGATGATCTAATTCTGCCCTTTGCTTAGAGCATGACTTCTGCGAGTCTTAGGGGCTTTTGCCTTCATGGGCCCCTTCCCCTGTGAAAATATTAAAATTTATATTTTGCTACTGTGTTGGTAGACAGACAAATATTATCAATTAAAGATTGTATTAACTTATTTTTCTTCCCATTTTAAAATAAATCACTTCCTTGGGCCTTGGTGCCTATTGTGCCTAATGAATAAGTCAACTCTGGGAGTGTTAACCTTTTCCCCCTGCTTGTATACATTTTTGTCGTGGGCATGCATTTGTGATGAACAGTTAGCTCCTAGTTACAGGAAAATTCACTTTTTCAGTTGATCTTGATGCCTGTGAAGAGCCACATCAACAGGCCTTTCTTGAGTTAACAGGTGTAACAATATTGTGGATCCCGGTGGAGGGGGCGGTGCTCAGACTGTGGGTCACTTCTGATTGGCCGAATGCATTTCTGGTCTCACCTGAACAAGAAGGGGGTGGGGTTGGTGGAGCTCAGAACAATGCTTGCTTCTGATTGGCTGAATACATTTGCTAGGTGATTGGCCCGGATATGATGGGCCGGTACTAAGAGTACTGCTGACTTCTGATTGGCTGAGTGTACACGTGGTCTTATTAGCCTCAGTGTCCCCCAGAGCCTCCTGGCACTCACACTGCAGGCAGAGGAGGACCCGCTCTTGAAATCATGCTGGTTGTACCAGTGCAGACGCTTCCCATTTGTGTGAGTAAATCTCTGGCATAAAATGCCCCTAATACAAGTCCTTCTGGAAAGGTGGTGGAAATCCTAGGACAACATTTATGTTGCGGAGAGGGCCCCAAACCCGCCCTCCTGGGTGTGAGCGTGCTGACCTCACTGTCAGTGCTGCAGGTGGGACCGAGGGACCGAGGGCCTCTGCAGGCCTGGGGCTGGGTCTGACGTCCACTCCTGGCGAATCTGGCCTGCCCAGAATCTGGCCTGGTGCATCTGCCGCCCCAAGGGGACTGGGGTTGGGGTGGAGAGGGAGACTCGTAAAGTCCTAAAGGGCCTTCCAGTTACAGTTATAGTGGAGGTGAGAAGGAGACAGGCCTGGTGTTCAGCTCCGTTTATCCTCGCCCCCACGTCCCCCCACAGCCTCCCCGGCTGTTTCTAAAAGAGTCGCAGACTGAGGCCCCGGGACTCTGTTAAAACAGCGGGAGCAAGACAGGTGTAGACCACGGGAACTTTTCAAATATTTAGGAAGAAGCAGTCCAACATAGAAAACTATTAGGCTTGGTGTGGGTCTCAAAATGCCCCAGACCAGCAGCGTCAGCGCCAACAGAGGCCTGGATAGAAGTGCAGACCCTGGGCTTTCACCCCAGACCTTCGCAGGAGCCCGAGAATCGGGGGTGGCCCAGGAGTCCTTGTATTAAGGCGCCCCCAGGGCGACGCGGATGCGTGCTCAGGGCCGAAGACCTAGGTTCTGTTCTGTTAGGGTATCTTCCCGAGAACGCAGCCTCGCCCTCGCGTTGGAGGAGGCCTTTTCGTGACGGTTTTGCTGACCCCCAAGCCCAGCAAACAGGCGCCCGGAGCTGGCCGGCTGTGGCCCCGGCAGACAGGCCTGAGACCCCAGGGGCGGGGCGCGGCATCCCGGGAATCCCCCTACAGCGCCCCCTTTAGGACTCTCGGCGACACGCAAGCCGAGGAGACGAAAATCCTGTAAGCGTTGTGGCCTAGGCTCTTACCCAGGTGTCAGCGAGAGCTAACCTGTTATTTAAGAAGCTCGGAAGGCCGTGCCACTGCGCTGTGACCGCGGGTCGTAGGGACCACGCCGTCCTGCCGGCCGGAGGATCCCTGGTCGCGGAGCGCGGATCCCCGCCGCCCGGCGCGGCCACTAGATGGCGCTGTTGCACTTCCCTGCGCCGCCTCCCGGCTGCCTGCGTCCCCCCAGGGTCCCCGGAGAGCAGTAACAGCGCGCCACTGCGAGCTGAGACCTGCTTCCCAGAGATGTCCAGGAAATGACATGCAGCCAGGAGGCTTTGCCTGGAGGGAGCGCTGACTGCGAGACTGTAACTGGAAAGCCCTTTCGGAGTTTACAAGTCTCCCTCTCCACGCCCCGCTTGCTTCTCCCACCCCAAGCCCAGTCCCCTTGGGGTGGCAGAGCTCTAGTCACAGGCCCTAGTATCTGTCAGGTATAGGGGGTGCTCATAAAAGTGGCGACAGGCTATTTTCTTCTCACGGGAAGTCTCTAATCTGATTGCATCCCTCATTCGTTAGTGTGGCTGAGCAGCAACTCAGCTGTGACAAGAAGGAAAAGGGAAAACACCATAGACTGGCAAGGAACCTGCAGGAGGATGGGAGAGGGAAAGAGCAATCTGCCCGGCTTCAAGAGATCAGCACGGGGCATGAGAATGTGGGCCCGTGGGCATTGTGGGGGCAGAGGAGGGTTGGCAGGACTGGGCGGGAACTGGGTGCAGGGTGGACACAGGGTCAGAGCCCAGGACAGGCTGAGAGCCTGAATGCCTGCTAGACACTCACAGCAGGGGGCTCCCCAAGGCTGCCCGGCAGCAGGGTCATGTCCAGCATCCACCTCTTCCAGGGGACAGTCTTCTTGGAGGATGAGGCCCTAATAAAATAGTAAGAAACACAAAGGCAGCAATGAAAACAAACTCATTTAGTCCTCACCACCCCGTAGGAGGGAGGGATCATTGTGTCCCTGTTTATAGGTGGGAAATGGAGGCACAGGGAGGCTGAGGCAGGCAACACACATAGGAAGGGCAGAGGCAGGGTTCCAAACCAGGCCTCTGAGTCTGGGGCCTCCTCACCTCCAAGCTAGAAGCGATGCAGGTCTGTAGTGGTGTCCGGACTAATGGGGGAGGTACCCCGGCTGAGGGCCTTCTTGAGATTCATGTCTCCTCCCTGCCTTCCGGGACAGAGAGGAGCCACAGGGCCCCAGTGATCTGGATTGTTCCACCGGAGGCCCCACCTGCTCCCCAGATCAGCTCTCTCTGCAGGCCCTGGGCTGCCTGAAGACATACAGGCTCCCAAAGGGCGAAGCTTTGATTCCACCTAGGAGATTTAAAAGAAAGGGCTCAGCTCCTCCCTCCCCTGCAAACGCCACTGCTAGGCATTGCTGAGGGCTGCAGCTTTAGAATCAAGTATCTTCTGAAGAAGAGGAGTGGGACCACAGCTACAGGGAAGCAAGACCAGGGAAGGCCAGAGCTGGACATGTCAGCAGGAACCAGAGGAAGGGACGTGGATGAGCATGAAGTACAAGTGCAAGAAACAGCCGTGTGGATGGCGTCCCTGCACTGAGCGGGGTTCCCAGTGGTGGCCTCGTCTCAGTGAGTGGGTTCTGCTCACCTACTTGCTCAAGCCCTGATCCCCTGAAATCTGTCCTTGCCCCTCCCTCGCTGTGTGCTCCGGGGCTCATGCATCAGTAAAATGCATCAGACCACCCTCAGGATGCCTGGCTTCTCATGCCTTTTTCAGCTCTTAAGTTTTCCTGAAACACACTTTACTTTTTTTATTTGTTTTATTTTATTTATTTATTTATTTATTTTTGAGACAGAGTCTCACTTTATTGCCCAGGCTAGAGTGAGTGCCGTGGCCTCAGCCTAGCTCACAGCAACCTCAAACTCCTGGGCTCAAGCAATCCTGCTGCCTCAGCCTCCCAAGTAGCTGGGACTACAGGCATGTGCCACCATGCCCGGCTAATTGTTTTTTTTTCTATATATATTAGTTGGCCAATTAATTTCTTTCTATTTATAGTAGAGATGGGGTCTCACTCTTGCTCAGGCTGGTCTCGAACTCCTGAGCTCAAACGATCCGCCCACCTCGGCCTCCCAGAGAGCTAGGATTACAGGCGTGAGCCACCGCGCCCGGCCACTTTTTAAATTTTTTAATATTTTTTGAGACAAGGTCTCACTCTGTCACCCAGGCTGGAGTGCAGTGGCATGATCATAACTCACTGCAGCCTCCAACTCTGGGGCTCAAGTGATCCTCCTGCCTCAGCCTCCTGAGTAGCTGGGACTATAGGCATGTATCACCATGCCTGGCTAATTTTTAAATTTCTTGTAGACACAGGGTCTTGCTATGTTGTCCAGGCTGGTCTTGAACTCCTGGGTTCAAGTGATCCTCCAGCCTCAGCCTCCCAAAGTGCAGTGATTTACAGGCGTGAGCCACCACGCCTGGCCAAGTTCTAATTTCGGTTTCCGATTTTACTTCTTCATAGGTTTCACTGTTTACTGCCTTAGATCCCTTTAAACTTCTCTCATAGCTTTTCACATTTTGTGATGATCCATTTACTGGTGTGACTTCTGGTTTGTCCTTGGCCGCCTCCTCCTCCCGCCTGTAAGCTACCTGGCATTGTTGGTTTTGAGCTCCACTGTGCCAGGACTTGGGGCAGCTTCTGGAACCTAGTGGGTACATGAGAAAATTGTCACAGGTCCTCTCCTGGGCGGCAGCTGATCCCCACCTGTGCCCAAGCACACTTGCCCCAGCTTATGCTCTAAGGGAGGAACATTCTCCAACTCTGCCTACAGTTACTCAAAGATGAGATTTTAAAACAGATTGTTATTTGGAATTAATTTTAAATTTACAAGAGGTGCAAAAATGCAGATAGTAAAAGGACCTCTTGTGTATCTTTTATCCAGATTTGTTTGTGTGTAGTTTTTCTTCTGAGCCATTGGAGGGTAAATTACATGTATCATGGCCCTTCCTGCTACATACTCCTGTGGACATTTCCTAAAAATGGAGATTACCTCTTATATAATCATAGCGCAGCTACCAACACCGTCAATTTGCATTGAGATAATACTTTCATCTCATCTACTGTCCATATTCTAATTTTGTCACTTGATGTAATAATGTCCTTTATCCCTTCCTCCCCTCATACCCCCCTGTAGTACAGGATTCAGTTTAGGGGCAGATACTGCATTTAGTTGTCATGTCTCCTTAGGGCCCTTGATCTAGAACATTTCCACAGCATTTCTTTGTTTCTTGTGACATTGACATTTTTGAAGCATACAGTACCTGTACCCTTAAAAAAAATAGAATGCTCTTTATTTTGTGCTTGTCCAGCATGCCTTTGTAATTAGGCAGGAACACAGCAAAGGTGATTTTGTTCCTTCTCAGGTTGTCACATCTGCAAGCAGATTTAAAATCAGAACCTTTTTCAAGTGACTTCTCCCAGCTCAAGCTGTTGCTGTTTCTCTTTGCTATCATGGGATCTGTGCGAATGCTTGTAACTTCAGGAGGTGGCTCTCTTTTCAATGTGGGCTCTGAAAACAACTTCATTCTCAGCTGTGGTTGAAAGACCTTAATAAGCCTCCTGGCTTCTAGCAGGAAGGCCAACTTCAGGCATGAGTGATGCTGGCGGTTCCCACGCTTCCCTAATGCCATTTTCTCTGTCCCTACTGCCAGGGCTGCGCTATAAAGTCCTCCCCACTGAGCAGCTGGGGCTGAGAACAATCTACCTTTTACCTCTGTGGTGGTTTTGCTGCATAGTTTTAAAAACACTCCAACGTGTGTTGTGCCACAGCAAGGATTTGGAAGCTTCCATTGCCCTTGGGCCTCCCTCACTGCACTTGGATTGCTGCAAAAATGCTAGTGTCCCAAGAAGAGGGGACATTGGAAACTATTACTGGGCATTGGCTATTGGAGATGACCCAATAGCTGGGTGTCGCTGGGGAGAGATGGTGGAGAGCTGGACCACAGGGGGGCACATGGACCCTGGGATTGATAGCAACAATGACATCTTGTAGTGACACCCCTTTTGCATGGTACTAGCTGGTCTCACAAAAGAAAAATGACACTTTTTTTTGATGCTTTAAAATGTCCGTTGGGAAGGCAGCCTGAAGAGGTGGAAAGAGAACCCACGTTTGAGTCGTGGCTCTACCGCTGATTAATGTGAGGTTTTAACTGCACCTGAGCCTCCTCTGGGTTCAAAGTTTGTAGTGACAATAGCAGAGATAATGCATGTAAAGGCACTGGGTTCACACACTGTCAGCACTTCCACAGGGTAGCGTTCTCCCGGTTCCCGCCTCCTGACCGCCTCTTCCGCTCCCCTGGCACTGACATGGGGACACCATGCCACCTCTGCAGAGGCCCGTATGTTGGCATCTGTGAGTGCCAACCGCCCTGGCCCTATGGACAAGGTTTGCACATTTGGCACTGTCTTAAGCATACACTGGGTTCGTTTTAATCATGTACACTAAGACACAGAGATACGGAAATCCTTGTCACCAAGAAGCAGCTTATTATCATTACAGTTTCCCACAAACTGGAGGCACTGCCCTGGGAAAAGCTCCAGGGTTGGTGTTAGTGGTGGGGTGCGGGATGTGGGTAAGAGCCTTTGGTGTGGTTTTTGCGGGAAGGACAGGATGAGGCAGGGTGTGCGGGCTCAGGATTGGCTAATATGAATAATTTCAGCAGGCTCTGGGGCACAGGGGCTGTGCCAACTTGTCTGCTACTGGCCCTGGGGTGAGTGGGACAGGTGGATGGTGACCCAGGAGGGCCAGAGCCCCGTGATGGAGGTGGCCGGAGGTGGGGGCGTATGGGCTCTGGATCGGTCAGTTTGCATCTGAAAAACATACACACTGCTGGGGCCAAGTCATGACTAGCGGATTCATAGGAATCAGCTACTCTTGGCAGGGGCAGTCCCTTCAGGGTCAGCAAAGCCCTAAATGTCAAAGCATTAGAACAGAGAAAACAAAAGGCATGGTCGATACAGGCACTTTCCCTCCCCTGAAAGGAGAAATGTCTCGCTCTGGGGATCTCCTGCAGTGAGGCTGCTCTCTGGTCCCTCCAAGCCTTAGGTCCCCAAGCCCTGGGTTTCAGACTGGTACAGGTCCATGGCTTCGCTCTGCTGCATCCCCCCTCTCCCCTCCTCAGTCTGTGGAAAAATTGTCTTCTATGAAACCAGTCCCTGGTGCCAAAATGGTTGGGGACCACTGCTCAAGGCCATGGGTTGGGTATAAGGTCTTCAAGGATGCATGCTTCACGGACACAAATACAAACTTCCTGGGTGAGCTCGGAATGACTGGACTTTTCAATGGAATGGAGGTACTTCCAACGTTACATGAAGCTTGGAGGGCAGAGCAGCGTGTGCAGATGCCTTGTCAACAGCCTCTCTTCTATTTGCTGCTTGCTCCTGGGCACCAGGACATGGCTGCCTGGGGTGGGCTGGGGATGCCCAGAGAAAGGACTGACCACTTAGAAAGCAGGTGGTGTGCTGGCTTAGCATGACACTGTCTCACTGGAGTTTGTCTCCTCTCTGATGCCAATTTGGAAGAGGAAGTGAAACATTCTGACCACTGTGGAATGTAAGGGTTCAGAACTCACCAGGTTTTGTTTGCAACTGGGAATGAGACCATCTCAGCTCACCAGCGCCAGCAGTGGGCAGTAAAGTCAAGTGGCCCTGCATATTAGTTCCCTGGTGTGCACATGTGTGTGCATGTGTGTGTGTGCACATGTGTAGGTTGTACAGTGGTCAGACCTATGTGAGCTCTAGTGTGATGGTGAAGATCAACATGCAGGACCACTCATGGGCCACAGTGGGAGCAGACTGGAGGTGGAGGAGGAAGAATGACCACTTCCATAGCTCTGTGGAACTGGAGAGTTGGGACTACTGATTAAGAGTGGTGAGTACATGTGGTGCTTATTTTTCCATTCTTGGAATACTCCACTTAGTAGAATGGGTTCCAGCTCTATGCAGGAAAATACAAGAGGTGCTGCACATATCACCATTGTTTCTTATAGCTGAGTAGTACTCCATGGTATACATATACCACATTTTATTAATCCACTCATGTATTGATGGGCACTTGGGTTGTGTCCACATATTTGCAATTGTGAATTGTGCTGCTATAAACATTCAAGTGCAGATGTTTTTATTATAGAGTATCTTTTGTTCTTTTGGGTAGATGCCCAGTAATGGGATTGCTGGATTAAATGGTATATCTACTTGTATCTCTTTGAGGTATCTCCATATTGCTTTCCACAGAAGTTGCACTAGTTTGCAGGATATATAGGAATAACTTTTATTGGGTGTTGGGCAGGTGGGTGGGGGCAGGAGGGGATGGGTATATACATACATAATGAGTGCGATGTGCATCATCTGGGGGATGGACACGCTTGAAGCTCTGACTCCAGGGGGAAGAGGAGGGAAAGGCAACACAAGTAACCTAAACATTTATACCTCCATAATATGCTGAAAAAAAAAGAGTGGTGTTGCCTGATGTGCTGGGAGGGGCATCTAGCTTGACATCAACAACTGGGCTTGGACTGGAAAAATTTTGGAAGGGTGGTAAAACTTTCTGACACAGCAACTACAGCACATTGGTCAAGCCAAAATTAGTAATTCCCCTTGATCTAGCCTTTAAATGTTTAAAAAATGTTTTATTGTTTTAGAGACAGGGTCTCACCCTGTCACCCAGGCTGGAGTGCAGTGGCACAATCAGAGCTCACTGCAGCTGCCAACTCCCGGGCTGGAGTGATCCTCCTGCCTCCACCTCCCGAGTAGCTGGGACTACAGGCACACACCACCACACCCAGCCTCGTCTGGACTTTAAGTTTCTCCAGAGAATGTGCTATGTGTATTTCTTCCTCCCTCTCTTCTTTCCTTCTTTCCTTTTTCCCTCCCTTCCTTGCCTACTCTGAGCTGGTCCCTGTGTTTTAGGTTTTGGGCACAAAACAGTGAACAAGAAAAGGCCCGGTGCCTGCTGTGTGGAGTTTATAATCTAGACCAGAGTTCTTTAACTTCGGCATTACTAACATTTGGGCTAGATAATTCTCTACCGAGTGGGGCTATCCTGTGCACTGTGAGGGGTTCAGTAGCACCCCTGGCTCTATCTCCTGGATGCCAGTAGCACTCCCTCCACTTTTGGGTTTTTGGCAAACAAAAATTGTCGCTAGACATCTGCCAGTATTCTCTGGGTGTCACAGTCACCTTGGTTGAGAATCACAGATCCAGTGGGGCAGGCGGGCAGCCCACCAAATGAGCCTCTGCCGCACAGCTTGGTGGTCTAAGTGCTTAGTGGGGTCTGTTTGGGGCTCTCCTCCCGCTCACAGAGGCTGGGGCAGCGGACCTCACGGGAGGGTTTAGTACCTGCCTATTGAGAAAGCAACTGACCACAGGCTCCAGGTAAAACTCCAGCAAGGGGGGAACTGTCTTAATGTCATGGCGGCTTGTCATGGGTGCTCTGTCTTGGTGCCATCAACAAAAGTAGGTGGAGGAATCTGCAAATAGGATAAAGAATAAAATGGCCTTCCTTACTAGTCTCATTCGGTGGCAGGCCTACACCTGGAGGGGTTTCTACTTTTTGAGTAGACCTTGAAGTCCCTTGGTATTTCCATGGCCCCCTGATTGGGAGGCGAAGAAAAGGGTCCAAATGGCTTTCTTTGCATAGTATCCAGGGGGCTTTCCTCAGCTTCTGCCAAAAGTCTGGCTGCATCTGACCCTTGGCCAAGGCATATACATCTGCTGCCCTGACATCCAGCAAAAGGGGACCGCCTGACTCAAGAATCCATTACAGAGGATGCCATCAACGCCCCCTGCTTGTTCCTCCCCCTGTCCAGCCAAGTTCCCGTCTCTCTGCTCCACTCCAAAGCGTTGATGGTTCAATTAATGCTGCTCTTGCAATTTTGTCCAAGCTGGGAATTCTGGTGGGTGGCTGTCTGCCTGTGTGCATGTGAGCTAGCTCCTTGGTCAATGCGCAAGGGTTTAAAGTGCTACGAGATGCTGCTGGAAAGGATTTTAGCTGGTTCATTTGACTGTTGAAAAAGGCCATACCTGCTTCAAGTTCCTCAAATGCTCGGGGTAATTATAGGCATTTTAGAAAATAAAACATCTACTTGGAAACTTCAGTGTTACAAAACATGCTTTGGCTGTTTCCATAATTGAAATGGCAAGATTGGAGACCCTCTTAAGTGAGACCATGCCATTTTTGAGAACATGTCCTTTAAAAGGAAAACTGTTTTAAATACCAAAACCAATGATGGTGACCATGATGGTGTTTATGGTGATGATGACGGAACCACATATTTTCCATTTCTAAAGGCACTTATGTCCCTCTTAGGTCACTCAGGCTTCAAATATTGGAATGATCTTTGCAATCTTTCTTTCCTGCACATCTCATGGTCAACTGGTCTCCCACATTCCTAGAATTTCCATCTGTCGTCAGACATGGCTGTTCCCCTCCTTTCTGTTCCCAACACCCTCCTTCAGCCCCACAAGTGTCTTTTCTAAACTTTGGCAAAGACTGTCTAACCTGTGTCCTTCCTCCCTTCCATTTTATCATTCATCTGCCAAATATTTTCTGGGCATCTCATTGTAGTAGTTTTCAATTGCCTCATAACAAATTAGCCCAACGTGCATCGGCTACAAACAGCGGACATTTATTATGTCACACCATTTCTGAGGGTCAGGGATTCGGGAACTTCTTAGCTGGGTGGTTCTGGCTCAGGGTGTGTCATGAGGTTTTAGTCACGATGTTGGGGGCAGCTGTAGTCATCCAAAGGCTTGACTGGAGGGTGCTCTTCCAAGAAGGTGCAGTCATATGGCTGTTGGGAGGAGGCCTCAGTTCCTCTCTAGTTTTTGATAGGAGACCTCAGTTTTTCACTGCATGAGTCTCTCTGCAGTGCAGGGCTGCTCGAGTGTCCTCATGACATGGTGGCTCTCTTCCCTCAGAGCAGCTGATCCGAGAGAGAGAGAGAGAGAGAGAGAGAGAGAGAGAGAGAGAGAGAGAGAGAGAGAGGGAGGGAGAGAGGGAGAGAGAGAGAGGGAGAGAGAGAGAGCGCGAGCGAGGAGGGTGCCGCAATGCCTTTTAAGACCTGGTCCTGGATGCCAGACACTGTTTCTTCCCCCATGCTCTATTTTTTGGGAGCAAGTCCACATTTTAGGGGAATTAGGTTCTACCCTTTGAAGGGAGCAGTGTTGAAGAATGTGTGGACATATTTTAAAACAATTCCATCCCTAGTATAGACATTGCCGTCTGTGTTTTCAGGCCATCGAGTCTATGAGGTTCTTCCATGTTGGTTTACCTCATCTAGACAGGCAAGTGGTCAGCATAAGTCACCCCATCATGCTGTGTCTTTCCTTAAAAACCTTCAGGGATTACTTCTTGAACATCAGCACAAAGTTCCTGCCACCCCCAACCTTCAAGGCGACTAGCGTTCTGGCCGTGTCTTCTCCTGCTCTCCAAAGGAGAGTCTACCTTCTGGTTTCCCCAGGCAACTGGCTCTTTCACGGACACAACCTGTGCACCCACACCCTGTGCCTCTCCTGATTTCCATGGCCCTCTGAACTCTTGCCTCTCCCATATGCCTGTTTTTAATCACCAAGCCCTGCTGACTTCACTTTCTCAATGATTTCACAAACAGTTCCCCAGCCCTCTCTCCCTCTCCCACTTGGCGTCAGACCTGTGGCTTGTCATTGAGAATCCTGCAAGAGCTTCCCCTCCTGGCACTCTCTTCCCATCTTTGCCTCCTTCCTAACGAACTTCTGGAGTTGCTCCGTGACCCATCTAAACTCTAAATCTGACGGTGTCCATTCTTGGCTTAAAATCCTTCCCTGGTCTTGCACCAATGACCGGATAAAAATCTGGCTTCCTTCTGTGGAAGTCATGGCCCTCTGACAGGCCCCGCCCCAGCCGGCTGTCCTCTCGAGACCCCCATGTCCTGTCCTTGCAGCACCATGCCCTGTGCTGTTGCAGACGCACCAGCTGCTCCCACCTTTGTGCTTTGCTCATATTTCCCTTGGCAGGTGAGACGAAGAGTCGGTGAGAAAGGAAGCAGCAAAATAGGGGCCCATAGGCATGTAAGTTCCAAGAGGCCAAAGATATCTTGAGGAGCACTGAACCTTCCACCTGGCAAAGAATGGGGGGCCCCAGTTAATTTTATGTAGGCCTCAGAGGATGGGTTACCTATACAGTCCGAAACCAAGGTGCTAATAAAACTCCCTAATGATCTTGACCTGGAACATGAGGTCCTTTCTTAAGTTCCCTGTAAGCCTGGCAGAGCTCCTGCTAATAACTCAACTCAAACATACCTGGCAGGGGAATGTGCCCAGAGGACTGTCTGCTTCTTTGTGCATTTTGAAACTGTCTTCCAAATGAGGGAGAGAAGCACTTTCTCACTCCTGTGCAAGAATCCACATTTTGAGTGGTTCTGCCCTGTTCTTGCCCAGCACTGGCGGCATCGTGATATGACGCGGGTGCCTGATTAATGTGAATACAGTTGGCTTTCAAAGAGAGCAGTAAGGAAATTCTGAGTTCCCTCAGACTTGCTAAATGCAGAACAGAGCTATCTTCTGCAATGACCCCCTCTCCACTCAGAGTTGTTATTAACAGATCTTGGGAGGGGTGTGGTTCCTTTGCCTTCCAGTCGGTTCTTGTGGGCACCACTGCCAGGACTGGTTTGGATGGAGCTTACTGGATGTCTCCTTCTCTTGTGGTGTGTGGTGCCCATTGGTGCTATTCACCACCCTCTCTTCCCACTCTGGTCACGTGCTGGGTTTGCACTTCCCGGCCCCCTGGTAGTTGGGTGGTGCCAAGTGATCAGCTCAAGACAATGATTGTACATGGACCATGTTACCCACAGACTGAATATTTGATTGCCATTATGAGACTCTCCAGAGCTCTTTTTCCCCCTGGAAGTGGTGGTCATTACCATTTGAGATGGTAACTGTTCAGTAAGCCTGGATCTCTGAGCAGAGTCCCCTTGCTGACCTGCAAAGGACATGTAACCTGATTTTTAACCCACTGAGATTTTGAAATTGTTTATTACTGCAGCACAACCTAGCATATCCCGAATGACGCATAGTGTTGCATTTTTGGCAACTTAATATCTACTGTAGCTTCACTTGCACAGAGGCAATGTCTTTGCCTTTCTTGGTTTATCCATTCACATTCCTTGAGGGAGTTTTCATTGATGGCCTATTATAAGGTCAGAATTTACTATCCATTTCAAAGTTGTTAAGAGAGATGTTGTAGGCTAATATCTGGCCATTTGGCAGAGTGGTCTGATATCTTAGAATGACCTTGGTGTATTTTGTGAGGCTAATCCTTCTTGGCTTGAAAACAGATGCCCCAGCTTTGGCCATGCCACTCCATTGCAGGGTTTGGTGAATGTTGATGGCTACCACTGATTGAGTGCCAAACATGTGCTAGGCACTGAGTATACCTTATTTGTAATTACACTACAACTTTATAAGGTGGGACATATATTATTCCCATTTCTCAGATGATAAAACTGTGGTGCAAAGAGGTTAAATAACTTGCCTAAATTCACTTTGCTAGTGGAGCCACGACTTGGACTCAACTTTGGATGCAAATGTCTATTTTCTTTTTTAATTCATCTAGCCAATTCTCCTTTGCAAATGTCTAGGAGAGGGAAGAAAGGTGCTCCTTTCCTTGAGGATATTAGCACCTTGATATTGTGTGTTTGGTTGGACGCCACATTTCCATTCATTCATTCATTCATAAATTCATCCATTCATTTATTCACTTACTCATTTATAAATTCATTCATTCATAAGTTTATTTGTGGATTCACTCACTTATTCATTCATTAATTCCCTCATTTGGTAGGTTTTGTTGAGAGTCTATTAGGTGCTGGGTTTTGTTGGGACTGGGATTTAGATGTGAACTAGTTATGATTTCTGCTTTTAACCTCAATGAACTCAAAGACTTGGGGGTTTGGCAAGATATATATATATGTGTGTGTGTGTGTGTGTGTATAAATATATATACACACTATATATATATATACACACATTATATATATACATATATATGCATACACATACACACAAAATGTTACAGGTATGTCCAGGGAAGTGTGGGCACACTGTGGAGGTAGCTCCTGGTCTAGACAGTGTGTGGAGTTGTGTCAGGCCTGGCTTCCTGGAGGAGATGATAGTTTTACAGGTTTTTATCTTGTATTTCTCTTTGAGAGTCTGTCACACTCCCTCCCACCCACATTCTGCTAAATTCACAGCCTGAAGGTCAATGTCACTGTCACCAGCCATGATCCTTCTGTTTCTGGAGGTCACAGTATCAGTGGCTTCTATATTCCACCCTCTTCCCCCAGCAGGTTCTCACTCCCTTGCTGTTCTCTTGTCCCCACTGCAGAGTCACTATTTCCCACATCTCTTACCTAGACGGTTAATGGCTCCTCCTAAAGAATGTGGTCTGGCATCCTAGCTTTTTGGGGGCATAGTTTTTTTTTTTTCTCCAAAGTTTGGCCTGTCCCTTGCTCTTAATGGCTTGGGGTTGGTTGTGGAACTATTTGAAAGGAAAAAAAAAAAAAGAAAAGAAGCTTCTGCTTATGTGCTCCTAAGATGGCTGGGGTAATTTGAGCAGAAACAGCTTTGCAGCTCTGGGGGAAAAAAATGTAATTCTCGTGTATGAAAAGTGTGAACCAGAGTTGCCATGTTCACTTCTTGTTTTTAAAGCCCCCACAGGCCAAGTCGCATATCTGGGTCACAGGGTCTATTGATTACCTGTCAGGCCCTGAAGTGTGGGTGATCAGTAACACTAACCTACAGGAAAGGTGGCCTCGAATGCAGAAATCCCTTCACATTGACCATCCGTTTCTTCTTGCTTTGTGGGGAAGCAACACTCTCTAAACTAGAGCCACAAATGCCCCAAATCCTGAATATGTTCCTACACGCCAAGGCAATGAGGGACCAAAGGTGGGTTAGCCGCGTCCCTCTCAGCCCTCAGACAGCCATGGGGCAAGCGGGGACGTGGGGAAGAGAGAAAACAGGGCCTTGGGACAGGAGGGTTCCTGGGGCACAGAGGAGAGTGACTGTGTCAGGAGGTCCCTAGCATCATGACCATGACCTTTTAACATTTAATCAGGTGCTTAGAGCAAAGCAGTTAAAAAAACTCCTGAGAACCCCTATGACTGACAAAAGGTTCAGTGATGGGGAGGCTGGCTTTGCCTGGATCTGCTCATGAAGCTTAGAGATAAACTCCTCCTTTCTAGAAGGAGGTGCTGCACGGAGCATGTGCCAGCTCCTTACCATGGGCCAGCTGAGGGATCTAGTTCAAGGTTATTGTTGAGTCCATGTCACAGGAGCTGCTGCGACTCTTGGTGCCAGCTACCCAGCATCCAGTTCCTTATTTCCTTTCTAAGGGACCCTGGTTTTGTGAACCCCTGCTCCCTCCCTGGTACAGCTGTAAGAGGCAGGAAGTGGGCTGGGAGCTAGCGTGTGGCAGACCCTCGGTGATGAGGGGTGAGCTTAGGATTTACCTTGGCCCAATCAGAAAAGTACTTGAAGCTCCTCATGTGAGTGGAGTTCTTGCCCTTGTGGTATAAGAACATTCCACCTTCCGGCCCACCTGGATGCACAGCCTACCTGTTTGATGGAAGGCTACTGCTGGCAGCCGTCATTGGACTTCTAGGGGACCAGGGTGAAGGGAAGTTAAGGACGGTGGACAATCTTTGAAGACACCATAGAGTTGGCAAAGCAAATACCTAATACCCTGGACACCCTGTTGTAGGAAGTAATCAATGCCCACACTTTAAAACCAGTTCTAATCCAGTTTTGCTGCTGCTTGTAGTTGAAAACACCCAAACTGGGCAGTAGTAGGTATTGTGGGTATAAGCTTCGATCCTGACCACATGGCTCTGGTGAACAGTATAAAACCCACAATTTGGGCCACTGGGTGTGGGAAGGGAGTTTGAGATACAGAAGTTCTGAAAAGAAACACCGTGTGTTGCTCACAGTGAAGCCAGTGGGGTCCATCCCATCTCTCCTGCTGGAGGGGTTTGGTGGGTGTTAGATGCCCCAGCCCTGGGTGGGCAGGTTGCTACATGACCAAAAGCAGTTGACAATACCAGCTCCACTTAGGCGATATGCTTTAATGGTTTGTCATGAGCACATGACTGATGGAAATTACACTCAGCGGTGCCTTAAAATGGTTTCTTCTCTAAGAAACAGCACAACCTCAGATAGTAAGAGACCAACCTCTGGCACCTTCCAGTACCCAGCAGAGCCCCACACCTGGAAGCACAGGGAGAGAAGAAAACTCATCTCAGGGGAAGGCAGGAGTGATCCAGGACCACTTACCTACCTACCTTACTCAAAGTCATCTCTTATAATTGCAAACTTCTGGCCCCAAGTCTACAGAAAGTACGGTCGCTTTGAGTGGAGTTCAGAATTCTGGACTTTCAACAAATGTTTTCAGCAGATTTTTTCTTTAAGCTAAAGTCTTGGGACTATTGCTTTGAAGCCTCAGCAGTGGTGGGAGCCACTGGGAAGATGACAGGATTCTGCTGGAAGAAATAATCAGATTGGTTGAGGGATTAAGCATGTGAGTGTGTGCTTGTACGTTCACCTGTTCACCTGCGCATGTGCACAGTATTCCTGTGTGCATGTGTGTACATGTGAGAGTGTGTGTGTGTGTGTGTGTGTGTGTGTGTGAAGAGACTAGGGCTGAGGGGGGAAAAAACAGAAGCCTGAATATTTGAAAAAGCAACAAAGGCAACACCATCTGCTGAGAAATGAGGAGTTACAGGTGGGTGGGGGCGTGTGAGGGGTGGGAGATGGCAGCTGAAGGTTCTTTTCAGGGAAGAGGTTCACAACCCCAGATACTACCTCGTGGACTTCTGACAAGTCCCTAGCAGGAGAGAGAATACCCTTCTGCTCCTAATCGATGAAGAAATGGAAGCTTTTTGCATTCCAGCTCATGAGTGAGGAGTGTGAGAAGAGGGGGAGAATCCAGGCAGCAGGGATGGTGTTTCTCATCTGCTTTGCTCCGCAGGAGCTGTCACTCTGTCCCAGGCACCTCTTCCCCCCTTGTCCACCTGAATTTCCTTGTCCTTCCAGACTCAAGTCGAGGGCTACCTCTAGCAACCCTGTCTTGCCCCTTTCCGGGGTTCAGGATGAAGCTGTCCTGGGTGCTCAGGAGCGGTGGGGGCTTCCCTCTGTCCCTGCCCCTTGCCACGCATTGCCCCTCACTGCTGGGCCTTCTCAGAGATTTTGTGATCCTTGAAGACAGAGCCGTGTCATCTTCATCTTCACACTGGGCCCTCGGTGAGTAGGGACTGAGTGCACCAATTGCAGTCTGGGGTTGGGGGAGGCCAGCAGACACCCTCTTGCCTCAGTGTTGTGGGTATGGCTCTTGGGAACTGTGTAGTAATTTGTGGTGTGAGTGTGCGTGTGAGTGTGCATATTAGGGAGGAAGAGAGGCAGCGTATGTCACTCTGCACCAGGTTCTACATGTGTGTAGTCACAGCACCATCTACAACATCTACAATGTAGCTCATGCACATCCCAATTTTTTATCCAACTTGGGGTTCCCTGTGAAGGGAAGGGGGAAACTCAATGACCAGCAGCAACAGGAGGCTGGGAGAGGAGAGACGGTGCTGGCCAGGGACAGCAGAGGGCAGGCCCCATGGCAGTGGTACCACTCGCTGAGGATCTGTCCCTGACTGTGACTCTGGACTTGTGCAAGGTAAGCTGTCCCGCTGAAGCCCGAGTCAGGGACTCAGCATTCATTTGGGACAAACTTCTGCAGAGTGAGGAAGGGGCTCAAAAGGCTGGGATCTGCCCACTGGCCTCAGGCCCTGTGGCCTCACCCTGCTTGTTCTAGAAGTAGAGGTTCTGTTGGGGGTGCTTGGCCTTGAGGGGTACCCAGGAGCTCTGGGAAGCAGTGCAGACCTGACATGCACGGTGCCTTTTTCCCTCAAATTTTTTTAGCATGGTAAAATATACATAATGTAAAATTTATCATCTTACCATTATAAGTATACAGTTCAGTGGTATTAAATATATTCACATCATTGTGCAACCATCACCACAGTCCATCTTCAGAACTCTTTTTATCTTGTAAAACTGAAACTCTGTGCCCATCAGACAATAACTCCCCATTTCCTCCTCCCTTCAGTCCCTGGAAGCCACATTCTACTTTTTGTCTATGAATTGGAGTAATCTATGTACCTCATGTAAATGGAACCAGGCAGTATTTGTTCTTCAGTGATTGGCTTATTTCATCTGCGTAATGTCTTCAAGATTCACCGTGTTGTAGCATGTGTCAAGATTTCATTTATTTTCAAGGTAGAATAATAGCCCCATCGTATGTATAGACCACATATGGTCTACTGAATCATCCATAGGTGGGCACTTGTGTTGTATAGTACATTGTTAGTGTTTCCATAATCAAATAATTAAATAAGAGGTTGGGGGTCTACACTCAGAGTTTTCTATACCTTTGTCTCATTGAATCATTTCCCTGGAATCCTGTTCATATGGTGGACTTGACCTCTTTGTGAGGAAAGGGCTTGGAAAGCAAAGAGAAGCATTAGTGCATTAGGGTGTCTCTGATGAGCTCCTCCCACTTCCTGTGTGAGCTGGAATCCTGGACTCCCCTTGGGGAGGACAGTGAGTGGACATCTCAGGTGGATGGTGGTGCAGGTGTCTGTCATGTGGTGGGGGTGTTTCTGTACTAATCCACCCAGGTTTCCCACCAGGCCCTGTTTATATGCACCAGCTGGGATGGGGTGATGGACTGGTACCAGGTGCTGGAGTCAGATAGCCTGGAACTGAATGTGGGACCTAACCTATGTGACTCTGTTCTCCACGCCTCTGTTTATTTGTGATCCCAGAAGGTGGCTGTGGACATTGTCCACCTGGCTAGTCTTGCCCCCCAACCCTTGCCCGAGACTTGGGCTTTTTCTGAGAAGCCCAGCCTGGCAAAGCTTTCACAGGACTCCCTGTGGTCATTCTTAATTCCATCACTTAGGTGTGCAATGAGGTTCCAAGCAGCTAAATGTTGTGTCATTGGAAGCAAAACTCACAGCCCAGAACAGAGTCCAGTTTGGAGAGAGAACCATGGGACCCACAGGGTGCCCACCTTAGAGATCTGCAGGGATTGAATCCTGGCAAACAGATATCACTAATAATTTCCCAGGAGTTCAAAGATATTGATCCATCGAGTTAAGGCCATGTTTTGACCTAAGAGCCCTACTAATCTGTTGGATCTGAGCAGTATTTGTGGAGTTTACGATGAGCCTGATCACCTTGGATGTTTCCTCTTGCTAGCCCCTGGTGCTGGGGCTCCCTCTCAACTCAGAGGGGACATAACCCAGGTAAAGAGGGCAAAAAGCACAAAGCTCCAGCAGATAGAGCGGGAGCCCCGCTGGATCCCAGCTCTTGGCTGGTGCAGTTTGAAGCCTGATGGGCTAGTGAACCCTGTGTGTTCAGGCACACACCACGTCCTCCTCCCCGGCCCTGCCTCCACCTCCTGCTGCTGCCCAGGCCCCTTCCCTGCCTGATTCAGCCCTTTCCTTGAGAGCTTGGGGTCCACCCAAGTAGAAACAAGAACACTATGACTAATTATAAAATCATTATATGATTAAACTCAATTAACTTCAAATAACCCTTGAAATTTGCTTAATGTCAGCCCTTGGCCCTGCTTGAACTGCTAAATATTGCTCTCCATTGAAATTCCAGCAGGACCAGCTGATTGCAGTGTGGTACCTGGCGCTCTGTAGGGCATGCCAGTCTCTGAATGCGGGGCAGGGAATGGTGACCCAGTGCTGAGGGTCTTGGGTGCAGGTGGCAGTCAGCAGTGATAGGAATGGGCTCTGCTGGGTCTCACCTGATTAATTGCTGATGGGAACGGTGAGGTGGCCTTTCTCTTGGGCTCTGGCAAGTTTGTTCAAACTTTTGACTTTAGACTTGGTGCCAGTTAGGGGCTGAATGGTGGGCCCCTAAAATTCATACACTGAAATCCTAACACCTGCCTAGAATCTCAAACCGTGACTGTATTTGGAGATAGGGTCTTTTGAGGTTAAATGAGGTCAGAAAGGTGGACCTTAATCCCGTGTCCTTATAAGAAGAGGAAATTTGGACACAGACGTGCACAGAGGGGAGATCGTTTGGAGACACAGGACACAGGGAGACGATGGCCATTTGCAAGCTAAGGAGACAGGACCCTGAGGAAATCAACCCTGCTGACACTGGTTTGGGAACTTCCAGCCTCCAGGACTGTGAGAAAATAAAGTTCCCTTGTCCGTAGTACTGTGCTGTGGCCACCCCACCAGACTAACATAGGACCCATCACGCTGCCTCGCTGCCAGCCGTGCAGGGCAGCCTGGAGTGCTAATGGCAGAGGGGTGGCAGGCACCCCTCAGTGGTCTAGGGCCCTGCAGAGGGTGGCCAGTAGTCCCCTGGGATTTCCACAGTGACTAAATGTTAGAAGTGTGCATAAGAACTGGCTCTGTGCTCTGTGCCTTGGTGCCCTCATCGGTAACACAGGGTGGTAAGAGCATGCACCCCGTAGGGTTGTAGGATTAATTCCATTAGTTCAACTTGTAACTGCCTGGCACGGAGAGGGCACTGAGAGTTAGCAGTTGCACTCATTTTGTACTGCTATGTGACAAAGTGCCACATACTTAGCGGCTTCAAAGGACCCACTTACCAGCAAGTCAGAAGTTTAGGTATGGCATGACTGGGTTCTCTGCTCAGGGGGTCGGCCAGGCCCTCCCCCTGCACCTGGGGAAGAATAAGTTCCATGCTTTGTCCCCGTGTCTTTGCTGGGGCTGCAATCAGCTCCTAGAGGTCACCCACGTCCCTTAACAACCCTCCCACCAATCTTCAAACCAGCCATGGAGAATCCCCCTGCATGGAGTCTCTCTCATGCTTTGAGACTCTTTTGCTGAGAATAGTCCAGTCCCTTCTAAGGGCTCAGCTCATTAGGTCAGGCTCATTCAGGAGAGTCTCCCTTTTTTAAGGCCAACTAATTTGGGATCTTAATTATGTCTGTAAAAAATCCCTCATGGCAGCACCCAGGTTAGTGTTGGATTGAGTATCTGGGAAAAAGTGTGTGTATACTAGGGAGAGGAAGACTTAGGGACCATGGACACAGACGTGCACAGAGGGGAGATCGTTTGGAGACACAGGACACAGGGAGACGATGGCCTGTGTATCACAGCAATTCTTGTTATCACAAGTGTATCCTTCCAGCTCTATCTGGAGAGCTCGTCTTGGTGGAAGAACTCTGGTTTGCCTCTAGACATTTCCCCTGTGTAGAGGGGTTGCAGTGACGTGAAGAACGAGGTGCTCTCTTTGGTCACTTTGTGTGTCTTCTGCTGACCTGCTGGTAAGCGGTTCACAATGTTCTGTACTGTTAAATCCCAGCCCCCCTCCCTCCTGATGCCATCATCTCGATCTCCTGAACCCCTTTTTACACCCTGATCAGCAATTGTCTCTGCTGTGACTGGGCCTGGGTGCCCCAGGGTTTGAACACTTGCTGGGTTTCCCCTCTAAAGAGGTTCTGCTATCTGGGAAGGAGCACTAGGCTGGGAGCCAGGGGCCATGGATTGATATCCTTACTTGTTCTCATTTATTAACCACCCAACCACACTGTCGAATTTCTAAGTGGGAATAATGAATCCAACGTTCTTTCAGAGCTGTGTTAAGGATTCCATAAGAGGGGGTGCATGACCACATTTTGCCCATTGTGAAACATCAAACAGAGGTAAGATGTATCGTCACCCACTTGCCCTCTACATCACCCAGTCACAGAACTTTGCAGGCTGGGGTGGTCCGAGGGATTTAGATAACTCAGGGTCCTGAAATAGATTCCGTATTTGCTAAGTAAGTCAGTGTTCCTTCATCAGGAAAAGTCCTATCTTCTATAGAAATCCAGATGATCTCCCACATTCTGACTCTTTTGCCAGGTTGGCCATGTGAGTGAATGCTGGGATCTTCCCTCTTATTGATGATGAAGCCCACGCTTGGCTCATAGATGCAGCTGGAAGGTTTCTGAAGACCCCACCTAAGGGATGTGACTTGCGTGCTGCAGGGTGGACCCCGGTAGTTCTGGGTGTTGCTCTCGGTAGTGTATACAGGAGTCTCTCATATGGTTCTTCAAGAAAACATGTGCCCAGCCCTTGGTGGCTGAGACCTGTGACATTTCTGCACTGAGGGAAGCAGTCTACTCTCACCCTGCCCATGGGCAGTGGGGCCAGATGGGTGTTCAGCTGATCCTCATGGTGGTTAATTATATGTGTCCACTTGGAGGATGTTTTTGGAGATGTGAACGTTTACATTGGTGAACACTGAGTTTGGGTACGGCAGATTGCCCTCCGTAACATTGGTGGGCCTTATCCCATCAGTGGGGGGCCTGAAGGGAGTGAAACAACCTGAGCCACAGGGAATTCTCGGGCAGGCTGCTTTCAGATGTCATCTGCGCCATTAGCTCTTGGTCTCCTCCTGCCGCCCCACCCTGCAGGTGGGGACTTACAGCCTCCGTGATCACGTGAGCCACTTCTCTTCTTTGTGGTCACTCTCTTTCTACACACACAGCCTATAGACCCTGTTTCTCCGGAGAACCTTAATATATACAGATCTTTCCCCCCAAACTTCTCTCTCTCCAGCTCCACCGTGTCCTGCCCTCTCTGTCCCGAGGGCTGGAAAGCTTGTGGCTGTTCTCTGTCACCTCCCACTGGTGGCTGACCATCCCCAGGTGCTCTTGAGTCCACCTTTGAATGCCCCAGGCACGTCCACATCCCTTCGTTTGTACTTCTGTTCCTCAGGCCTTAATAAATTCTTGGCTAAAGCATCACAAATTCTTAACTGATCTCCTCACTGCCAATTTAATCCTTTCCTTCTGTTTAGAGAGGTCTGCCCCAAACAGGGCTTGCTTCGTGCCATCTCCCTGTCTAAACCGTTTCTCACTCTGGCTGCAAATTACTGTTCCAGTTCCCTTCCCTGGCTTTCTCCCTTTCCCACCCTGACTTTCTCAGCTCTGTTCATCCTCATGACCTCCTTCAAGTGCCACCCACCCGATGGGCTCTTGTTTTGTCCCCTCTGGTTGGTTTTCTGAGCAAGCATGACTTGGGGATGTGATTAAAATATGACTCTGTTTTTTCCCCACTGTCCCTTCTCAGTGGGGATTTTCCCATGGTGGTTGGACTCTGTGACCCCATGGGTTCCTCTGAAGTAACAGAAAGTCCTGCAGTGTCTGCTACAAACACAGTCTCCACCAGCAATGCAGATGACTGGCAGGGGTGACTCTGAATCTGATTGAAATTAAAGTGTCTCCCTTCTCCCCCAGGGCTGGCTGTATGCCCCACAGGAGGGCATGGGGTCAGCTCACTTGCTTTGCCCGCTTCTCTCCCCTGCAGGTTGCTAGTTCTGGCTTCTGTTCCCTTTAAGGCTAAAGCCTGGAGACAGAGAAAGAGAAAAGAGGTAAGAACAGCTTTACTTTTCACCCTAGTTGGCTCAGGCTGCCATTGCAGAATGCCTCGGCCTGGGTGGCTTAAACAACAGACATTTATTTGTCATGGTTCTGGAGGCTGGGCAGTCCCAGATCAAGGCACCAGCATGGCCTGGTCTTGTGAGGGCTCTCTCCTCGGTGTACAGATGGCCACCTTCTCCCTGGATGCTCACGTGGCAGAAAGAGACAGAGCAAGCTCTCTGATGTCTCTTTTTATGAGGGCACCAGCTCTATCACAAGTGCTCTGCCTTCATGACCTTATCTAAACCTAATTATGTAGCAAAGGCCCCCAGCTCCAAATACATCACATTGGGGCTTAGGGCCTCAACATACGAATTCTGGGACCACAGTTCACTCCCCATCATTGACTTGTGCCACTGTGCGATACTGTTAGCTCTCTGGGTCTGGCCTAGCTCCAGAGCCACCTGTTTATCATGCCAATGTGTGTGCTGGTTCTTCAGGGGCTTGGGCCCTCATGAAGGGACAATGCTCACCTTGCACAGACCTCTGGGTGGCATGACCTCTTGCAAAGTGTTCCCAAGACAAGCTCTAGCCTGTGGCTGTCTCTCTGGGTCCCTGACCCTGTGCCTTGGCTCTAGGCTCTCTCCCTTAGATTTCTCAGGCATGGCCCAGACACAGGCCACAGCACCCCACAGTGCGGGGTCCTTGCCTGGCTCTTCCAAGTCTCTGTTCAAAGCCCCACTTTGAGGGAGAACCTCACAAACTAAATCCTCAAGGTCACCCTCTGAGGCCTTGCCCTGTTTCTCAGGGGCCTCAAGGTCACACACAGCTCTGGTCATGCAGGCTGTACAGGACCTTGCTGGTCTCTGCAACTGTCTCCTCCTGCTGTCTGGCCTCCTCTGCACGCCTTAGGGCTGTTGCATTGACCACTCCTCTGCCTACTCTGAGTTGGGTGGCTCAGCTTCTCAAGAAAGACCACTACCGGTTTGTGCCAGATTTCAGAAGGGTTAATTTTATACCTGGGAGGTAGGTTTTGCCCTACCGAGTCCAGCTATGGCCAAAGCCACCCAGCCCAAACACGGCCATCAGGGCCACAGGCAGGACGGGAGTGGGGCAGGCACTCCAGAACACGCCTCCTGCAGCTTAGGGCGAGATCTTAGTTTTCCTTATGTCCAGCCCATTACTCCGCGTGAAATAAATACTCAGCTCAGCGAAAAGAATACGTATTGCTTTTAAGAAAGGCACCATGTTTTCTTTCTTCTCTATGTGCCGACAGCACCTTGAGCATGTTTTATATGACTGAAGTGCTTAATAAATATTGTTGACTGATTCACTAGGTGGTCTAGACATGCCTTCTGGAAATGGCCAGTAAGCCCCATTATTCCTCTTTGCAGTCAATTGTCATAGAATGGGCCTTTTGGCATTAATCCCGAAAGGGCAGTAAACAAAGATGGCTGTATAATTTTATTATCTCTGATCCTCCATCAGAGCAGCCTTCCTCGCTTCCACCCGCATCTCTGCCTCATTGCTTCAGGGTTCAGCCCTCGTACAGCTGCTGGATCACACTAATAGCCCCCGATCTTCATTTTCAACAATAACATTTGTTTCCAGAATAATTGAATCCGGTGGGGACACAAAGGGTGTAGAACACGTTATAACACTTGCTGTGAAAAAGGGAAAATAAGGCATTTCCTTGATGGCATTTAGTTCAGGGAACACAATTCATCAGAGCTGTCTTTATCTACTTATGTTTTAGTGATTAAACGCTGGGGGGAAATAGCCTCAGACTTAAAATACGAGGAGCACTTCTGGCCAAGCCTGTCAGTTTAATTCAGATGTTAAATATTTCCAGAAGGGTCAAGTGCTCAAGGCCTGGATGTTTTGTCCTTTGAGTGAAACTAGCTCAAATAAAAAGGAGATAATCAGTAGCCCAACCTGGGATACACTTCAGCGTTGAAGGGGTTAGAGGTTCCAATTTTGCAGGAAACTCGTGTTCCAGCTCTGGGGCTCTGAGAAAAGAATTTGAAATGTGTGTAATTTCATTATGTAAAAGGCAGCTTCGAAAAATCCTTGTTCCTGGAAAATAGTTGGTTTATTTAAGGTTGATTAAGTTGAAACACTTTCACCAACAATTTTGTCTGCAATTTCCCCATCTTGGAGAAGAGGACAGAAGAGGACAGTGCAGTGACAGAGCCGTGCACAGCCACAGCTCGGAGGAGGCCAAGGCACATTCCTCTGTTCCTGTGCTAATCACCAGGTATGGGTGGATGTTGGTTGGCTTCCAGCTCTCAGGGACCAAACTCATAGTCCCTGCAGAGAATTCTGGTCTTTGGGGACTCCGGCAGTTTTATATTGTGAGGTTCACACCCAGAAAGTTCTTCCTGGTACCTCACAACAATAGGATGGACACTGTGACCTCTTCCTGTAGGCATAGTTCTGGGGAGACTAACAGCAGGGCTTCCCACAAAATTATGCCTTTAAACACAGAAATCTTCCTCACACTGATGAGTCAATATGGCTTCATTATTATTAACCCAAATACCACATTTAAGTAGCTAAGATATAGGGAATTACATTTTTATGTTCAACTTTCCTTATCAACTAGCTATACAGGGGTAACTGGAAATAGCTCTATAAAATGGAACTCCTTATTAACCCAATTAAATATACACATTAATCAGTTCTAGTGTAAACATAGTTAAAATGAACTAGACAATTGGGATAAGATTTCAATAATTGTCTCCTTTATTTATTGGCTGTACTCACAGAACAAATGAGAAAGAAATAGGTAAACTGAAGTCAGAATGTAACTTAAACAAAACACAACAACACAGAACCACACATAAATACTCATACTTTAAAACAACAAATGACAGGGTTTTAAAACAGAATTTTTGAATGATTCTCTATTTCCTAGACCCCCTGGAATTGCAGGAGTGGTATTGCTTACTAAGACGTCGGGTGTTTGAACTAACAGAGAAATGCTCCAATTTATAATTCAGTGGAGGTTTAAAGACTTGGCACTTAAGAACCTTAAAGCATGAGTTAAAATCTGCCAAGGGTTTTTGCAAAGAAACAGCAGTCAATTTCCACAGGGGCTGTCTCTGGGAATTCCTTTTATTATCCACTTTGTGTCTATTTATCCTTGCAAAAGTTTTAAGCCTAGGATGACCACGTAGTTTATTGTCCCAGGCTGACCACTTCCAAGAGGGAAAGAGGAAGCTATTAATAATTAATCTGGGACAACCGGCATCCCTTGGGAGTCAGGAGTGGTCTTCTTGGAAATGAGGTACCAATGTAATCATGGCCTTTTCTTTCGTTGGTTCTACCTTTGTTGTCCTGATGTTTGCTTCAAGCGCTCTCTGAAATGATCCTGTGGATGTAAGACACATAAAGAAGCAATATCAAAGAGGGATTGCTCTGAGAAAGCCCTTGGAAGGCAGTCGAGCTCAGTCATTAAGGGGCACACGGAGACATGTCACAGTCGTCGATTGGAATCTTAGCATAGTCCCTTATCAGCTCTGTGACCTACAGCAAGGAGTCTCACCTCCTGTGCTTTGATTTTCCTCATCTATAAAATAGGGATTGTTATGAGGGTTAAGGACATAACCAAGCACTCAGTGCCTTGTGGCATTACAGTGAGCTCTTAATAACTGTAGCTACTATAAAATTATGGTGAAACATTTTAAAATAATGAATTTGATCAGGCTTAAAAGGAACAAAAATGGAGCCTGACTTCTCCAAAGGCTGAGCTTTGCTGGTGCCTGGTAGGGTTGGAAGGAAGCACTGATGTTGAAAA
Source organism: Mirza zaza (assembly GCA_008750895.1). NCBI lineage: Eukaryota > Metazoa > Chordata > Mammalia > Primates > Cheirogaleidae > Mirza > Mirza zaza. Next base: position 23,709 of record VSMD01008892.1, on the reverse strand, counting down.
GGCCTTGCCATACTTTATTCAAGGTTAAAACTGTTTTTCCTTGGGAAGAAGCGTTTTGGAAGGGGAGTCAAGGAAAGATCCAGAGAGGTACTTGACTTTTGGAGTGGCTTAGTCTGTTGTCTATTGCTTATAACAGAAACCTGAAACTGGGTAATTTTTAAAGAAAAGGAATTTATTTCTTACGGTTATGAACACTAAGCCCAGGGTTGAGGGGCCACATCTGGTGATGGCATTCTTGTTGGTGGGGACTCTGCAGAGTTCTGAGGTGGCACAGGACATCTTGTGGTGAGGGGTTGAGAGTGTGAACATGCTAGCTCAGGTGTCTCTTCTTCTTCTTAGAAAGCCACCAGTCCCTCTCCAATGATAACCTATTAATCCATTAATCTATGAATGGATTAATCCATTTATGAGGGCAGAGCCCTCAGGACCCAATCACCTCTTAAAGGCCCCACCTCTCAATGCTACCACATTGGGGATTAAATTTCAACACTAGTTTTGGGGGGGACAAATATTCAAACCATAACACTGAGCTTTTGCAACTGTGGGCAGGCTCTGGTCTGCCGTTTCCTTGGTGACAGTTATGTATTCTGTAACAGCTGCTGTAAGGATGGATACCTTAATTTGCAGCCCTTGCATAGGGGATGAAGTCCATTCACCTAACGGCCAGAATCTTTACTTGGGCCGCTCCAGGAAGTGGTGTGGACCCATTTTCCAGATGTCAACACTGAGGCCCACTCAGGACACAGAGGGAGCCAGAGGAAGAGCTAGGACTGGCGCCGGATCTTACAATGAAAAATTGGGTTTCTTTTTGTTCATTTCTTACTTGCCTTCTTTGAAGTTTAGCATGAAGCAAAATCAGAACAGCCACGAGGACGAGCCCCTTCACAAGGGCTAACCTTGGAGATGTGGAGCAAGCGTGGGAGTCAGGGACACACATCAGCAGCCATGTCATGCTCTGGTATGCCTCCAGGCAGCCGGCAAGGCCCAGATCCTGCAGAGGCTCAGGTAATACATTCCTGGTTGCTCAAATGTAACAAATTAGAATGTTACAAAATCATAAAGACATCTAAGGTGTACAGGGCTATTCTTTTTAAAAGAGAAGGAAGAAGAGTAACTTTGTTTCATCAGGGATTTCCACAGCATCCTCTACCTTATGCAGATGTCAAATACACATATGGATGGGACAAAACATGAGTGCAAAAGACATGCAGTGCTTCAGCTGGTGTGTCCCGTAACTGATACGCACTGTGTGTGTGTGTGTGTGTGTGTGCACATGCTCCTGTGGGGGTGGGGGCTCAGAATCCGAGAAGGACCTCCAGCTGTCTATTTGGATGTGAACGGCCACACTTGCCCACACGTATGTCGATTTAACAACATGATGCTCTGCACATGTGCATTTTGCTGCCCAACATTTTTGTTTCTCAGCCACTTGGTTTCAAACTTGGAAAAGCTGCATTTGATGTTGAAAGCTAAGTTCACACCATGCAGGGTATTTTAAAACCCAGCATCTGATGCCTGAAGTGTGAAAAAGAAAAAAAAAAACCATCTTTTTAATTCCTTTTGTGGGCACTGAGTGCTGTGAAAGTTTTTCTTAACTAAGTGGGGAACTCACAGCATTGACAGGATGCCTGTGTCTCTCTGTCATTATAGGACACACTTTGAAATGATCCTGAACATTTCAGCCAAAGAACAGTTACATCAAAGTGTTGGTCTGGTATAAAGGTGGTCTAAATGTTTATGACAAGGGTAATTTTCTGGGAAATGATTATACTCAAATTCAATCAATAAAAATGGATTTATTTGAATCTAAAAAATATGTATGTATACACATAAATTTTGAGGCTTACAAAACACAAAAATAGAAGGGACAGTTGAAGAATTCAGGACTAAAGGAAGAAAGGGCAGCACAGTGATGAAGAAGTGCAGGTTACCTCCCTGAAATGATCTCAACATGCCCAAGTTCATTTGAACCCTCCGCTGAACTGGCCATGACTTTCTCAGAGTTGCCCCCAAGGAGAGGCTGTTCCTTCCCAATTCTCTTTCCTTCTCCCTCTTCGTGCCCACATGACTGCTCTGGATCCTAAGTTGAAGGCCCCCTTCCTGCTCCTGTTCCATCTCTCCTTTATAAACCTCTTGCACCTCTAACTCCAGCTGGGCATCTGCTCCAGGGGAACCAACTGACATGCTTGCTCATCAATCCCTCGGCCTCCTGTTAAAATTCGGATTGTAATCAGCAGGGCTGCATGGGCCTGTGCTTCTCCATTTCTAACAAGCTCCCGGGACCCCACATGGTGTAGTGAGACTCACTTGACCCCTGTGTGGCACGTTGTTCCACAAGTCTTATTTTATAAGCGTGTCTTCCAGCCAGACTTTGGGTATCTATGGAGGAGAAAATGATTCATGTCTGGTTCATTGTTGTTGGCCCCCTGCCCCATCTGTCCTACACAGTGCAGTGGCTTTCCTGTGCAAGGGGCTAAAAGGTGAGAGTTTATAGAAGGAAGGCAGGAGGAGGCCCCCATGCTCAAACTATCTTATGGGAATTAACATCTTATTTGCAGAGGTCAACTCTAGTCCCATGGTGTGCTTCCACTAGAAAGAGGAATTTTTAGAGTTAGGGGGAAGTCAAAAAGTAGATTATTGAAACTAAGAATTATATCTCCCAATGTCTTCTGTTGAGCAGGAGGCATGAGCCATGCATGGTACCAGCTGAAGGCTTGTTCTGGGGCTTTAGTACAGCAGAGATGGCAGAAACGCACAGGCACCTTCCCTACTCCTCCAAACTTCCAGGGTTCAGCCACCACCCAAGCTAGACCACAGGGGCAAAGGAGCAGTACAGTGGTGCCAAGACCGTGACCTTTCTCCTCCCTTTTCTTCCTCTAGAACACAAGTTGGAAAATTTTGTCTATATAGGGCCAGACTGTAAATATTTTAGGTTTTTGGGGCCATAAGGTCTCTGTTACAACATCTCAACTTCGCTGTTTTAGTGAGAAAGCAGCCATAGACAATAAATGAATGAACATGGCTGTGTTTGAATAAAACTTTATTTACAAAACTCAGCAGTAGGCCAGTTTGGCCCATGGGCCATAGTTTTCTGGCCCCTGATCTGGAACTGTCTGTGACAATAGCAGAGGCAAATAGGGAACAGATTCCTTAAGGTCTCTTCTGAGAGGTGCACTTTCCTATTGAGCTCTTACTTCTCCATGGAGGGAGGTGGCCCTGCCCCATTTGGCATATGAGAAGATGGAGGCTCCATCAACCAAGTCACCTATAGTAGCACAGTTGGTGCTACTGAAGGCTTGGTACCAGGTACCAAGGTGGGATTTGAATCCAGATCTACTGAGGTGGGATTTGAATCCAGATCTACTGAATCAGAATCCATCATTTTTTTTACATTTTCATTTCCTTTTACTTGCCTTGGAGTATAGGCTCCTAGCTCACAATGCCCACTCAGCCAGCATAAGGTCATCCGCCAGCTCTGCAGGAATCCTAACCTGTCCCATGCTAACATGCATGGCAGAAACTGCCTCTTACCCCACTCTTCTGCTTATGAGCAGGCAGAGTTTAAACAACGGTGCGTTACCTTGAAACATGGAGAAACAGGGCTGGATTTTCTAGAGTAGGCCTTTGTGCACAAGCCAGTGAAAAACCAACAGAAAAAAAAATAACCTTATCATAAATTAAAAGAACAATCTTTAGAAAATAGCTGCAATGTAAGGTTAATTGGAGGCAGAAATGTCAAATTAATGCAGCAATGCACGGGGGAGCCTGGCCTGGCCTTTGTGCACAGAATCCGCGCACACGACGGAGGGAAGCGGGGAGCGGCATAATAGGATTTGGGGGAATCCCCTGTCATATTAAACAGGCTTTGCAATTAATTTCTTGCTGCAATGTTATTTTCACTGGCCTATATTTTCTTTGACCTTTCACATTTTTTGAGCTACCAATCCAGGACAAGTGGGATTTAGGACTGAAACAAAAAAGCCCTACAAAACCATTTTGACTTAAAATCAGTAGAAATGTGATAAAACTACAGTGGGGCGGGTGAGTAGTTGGAGCGCCCTTGGGGTGAGTTGGGGTTCACAGGTCGGTTGGTGGGAGAGGCCGCCGTGAAAAGCTCATCTCCATCCGTTTCAAGATGCCCCGGGTCCCCACCTTGCAGGGAAGTCCTCCTCCAGGAGGAAGGCGGTGGCCTTACAGGCCAAAGTCTTTCACTCGTTGAGTGCAAAACACAGGCGAGGCACTTTTTAAGGACATCACCTTATTTAATCTTCATGAAAGCCCTGGGAGGTATGTTCTCTAATTATTGCCGTTTTCAGATGGGGAAATGGAGGCACAGCGCATGCCTGGCTGAAGCCAAACGAGTGGTAAACAGCCCAGGCTAGGATTTGGACCCAGGCCTTCCTGACCCCAGGAGCTGTGTGTTTAACTACATGTAATACTTTCTCCTCCTGATGGCACCGAAGTCCACTTGGAGTGTCCGCAGGCCACATAATCATAATCAAATTCATTTTTATTTTTAGTTATGGTAAAATAACCTAAAAATGACCATTTCAAGCCATCTGTGTGTGCACAGTTCAGTGGCGTTAACCACATTCACATTGTTGTGCAACCATCACCACCATCCATCTCCAGAACTTTTCATCTTGCAAAATTGAAACTCTGTGCCCATCCACAGCTCCGCATTTGCCCCTAGACCCCGGCTCCTGGCAACCACCATTCTACTTTCTGTCACTATGAATTTGACTACTCCATGTTGTAGAATAGCATATGTCAGAATTTCCTTCTTTTTTAAGGATTAGTATTTCATTGTATGAATATATCACATTTTGCTTATCCGTTCATCTGCCAATGGACATTTGGTTTGCTTCCACCTTTGTCTATTGTGAATAATGCTGCTGTGAACCACAATCAATTTTAGAAGTCAGTATTGGGGAGTGACTATCAAGGGGTTGCATTAGGGAATTCCTATGTTGTAATGGAATATTCTGTCTTCTGATGGTCGTGGTGATTATAGGAATCTATTCATGGGAACAAACTGCCTGGACACACACATGCACATATTAAAAGTATGTAAACACAGAGGAAAACTGAATAATAACTACTGTAGTGTAGTTAATAGTAGTATACCTAAGTCAGCTCCCTGATTTTGATATTGTTCTATTGTGCTGTATGAGATCACTGTTATATAGTTCCATGGTACACAAGTGCACTGACTCACTTTTTTTCCCTACAACTTCCTGTGAGTATATAATTATTTCAAAAGAAAATGTTAATGAAATTACACACATGAAAGAGAAGTTAGGAATCAGTTTGTTGCATGAGCTCAGCCACCAAAAGGGTGTCATATTGTGAGATATCAGAAGAGGATGTTACCAGAAAATCTTTCAAGGTTTCCTGAATTATCAAAGACCACTCATTGCCACATTAGGAGAAAATTCCAAAGAAAACTTTTGTTCATCAGAAAAATGGTCCCATGTCAGTAATGGCAGCAAGGGAGAAGGTTAGCACATTGTGTTTGGTATTTTATTTGTGCAGAGGGAGGGGTTTAGTGCTATGTTTTTTGGGGGTGCCCTGCACTCAGTGGGGCACAATGATCCTATGTCACAGGTATTTTTATTGCATTTTATGTATGAGGAGATAGAAACTCTGAAGGGGTAAGTGACTGTCCAGTGTTACGTAGTCAGTAACCAGCAAGATTGGTCTTATTTAATGGCAGGCAATTGTCCTTTCACTCCCACGTTCTGCTTTCTAGGTGAAACCGAGCTACAAAGAACAGGGTGTGAACATGTGAAGAGTTTGCCTGGTCTAGTGTTGGTGATGAAACAAAATGAGGTGAATTCCCAGGTTCTCAGTGTGAAGATACTAACAGGTATCTATGTTGAGATTTTTGAGGATCGTATTGTCATTTAGAAAATGCCCGAGCAACCATTAAAAAGTAAGGTCCATTCTGGTATTGGGATTGATTTTTTTTGCACACAGCATGTAAGTAAGAGAAAAAGTACTGTAGAAGTTTGCTTCGTTGGGCTTCATGAGAAAGAATATACATACCTGAAAATTCTTTGGATAGACTTAGGGTAGGGAATTTGAAGGGACTGGTATATTTAAAAGCTAGAAACATGAAATATGGGCATCATTGCTAAAATGTGCTTTAGCTTTTTTGAAAAATGTTGGTTCTTGGAATTATTGGAATGCCTACAATAGCAGTTCATGTTATTGGGTCTAATTTCACTGTATATCATGCTGTATCAAAGCATTGATCCATTGTCAGTCTAATTTGGAATAAAATGTCATATTAATTTAGAAATGTTGCAGGATGCATGCATGGCTTTTAAAGACCACTCCCAACAGTGTGCTCTTGGAAAACAAGAGAAAGCTCCCTGCATTATAAACAACGCCTCCCAGCAGAACAGGAGGCCCTGCCAGGGGCAGATTGGAGAGCTGACCTTCCTTCTTCCTCAAATGAAGAAAGTGAGCATTTGAATTCATCAATTTCAATTCTCACCACAACCTTGTAAGACAGATACTGTTTTCTCTACTTTACCACTGAGGGAATGGAGACTCGGGGGGGGGGGGTGGTTAACTTGTTGAGGGTCACAAGCTATTAAACGAAGTAGCCAGGCAGGATCCTCCAATCTGATTCCATGTCTAGTTCTCACTCCTGCATGCTATGATGAATTTCCTATCATTTAGCTCTTTAGGACAAGTGATAAAGTCAGAGATTAGAAAATTCTGGCTTTATTACAAATTTCCATAGATATACCTTTAGTGTGTGTTGTGTCTGTGTGTGTGTATTTACACATACATCAGCATTACCTCTGAATATATATAATGAAACTTGATCTTTGATTTTTGCTAATTATTTTTTTAGAGATGTTCATGTCTTACATGAAACATACAATTGTTGAAAATACGGCCAAACTGAAGAATGAGTTTAACTGTGTTTAGCCAACTCATCGATTCATGATCTCTTAGGAGGCATGAAATGCGATGTATAGAGAAGTGTATACAGCTGGTGTATTTCCAGCATTTTGGTCTCCACTGAGAATTTAGAATTTAGGGGTATCTTTCATCCTTTCTTGCCTTCCCCCGCAATTCCCCCAGTTGTTTGTATTTCCCCAATGTGGAAAAGGTGGGGCGTATTCAGTCGTAATATGGACAAATCCTTAATGGGCTCTGCCAACCAGGTGGCTGGTAGATGCACCACTGTATTTCAGTGGTGTAAGCATCAACTTACAGTTAAATATTTGCACGTGTATCTAATTGTCTATGCGAAATTGTTCCTGCCAAATAGAAGTCTGGTGGAGCCTTCAAAATAACTTGGCAACTAATGTGCATTAATATTTTAAACCGTTGCTAACACTTGGTGCTAGAGATCCAATTTTACTAATGTGTTTCTTTTAAAAACACCTCCCACTGCAGAGTGCAATTTTTGAATATTTGTAGCATGCTTAGAATGCTACTGTAGGGCTCCGAGAACCAAGAATTCTGATGGTGTACTCACAGTGCTCAAATAACCAGTAGAAAAAACCCCCAAATCCAGTTTAATCAACTGGTTGTTACATTTTTGTAAATGATGTAAAAAACTGGTTTGGCAGCTATAGCTCCTGAGTGAACTTTGTGTGACTGCCTCCCTGCCTCCGACCACGGAGAGGGTCACTCAGCATAACGTGGGGTGACGAGGGCATTGCAGTGGTGATTTGGGCTCTGAACATGAATGAAGTCCCTCATCAGACCCTCACAGAACGTCTGTCCAGGCTCTGTGTTGGAGCAGAGCCATGCCTCCACCCCCACCCCGCTGCAGGGGTTGCAGGGCTGGGGCAGGTGGGGTTGAGAGGGGGAGTATTTCACCCTGTCTGAGGCCGGGGTGAGCTCAGAGCCCAGAGCTGAACCCTCAGAAGGTGTCCTGCAGGGAGGCAGGGAAGGGGTCAGGGAAGGGGCCGGGCAGAAGGAGCAGCCGTGAGCCGGGGGCAGAGCGGGAAGGACAGAGCAGGCTTGGGGAATGCTGCCACGTTGGCTTGGTGTCTGGCAGGTAGGGGCCCGTGGAAGGCAGGTGGGGGTGGGGGACAAGCCTGGCAAAGACACAGGGACTAGAGATCATAGAAGAACTTGCAAGTGGAGCTAAGGACGGTAGACTTTCACTTGAGGTTATTTCCAGCAGTGGGTTGACACACTTAGACAACCCATGGGCCACAGCATTGACACTGGGAAAATCTCACTAACTCTGCCCAAGGGCTTATTTAATACACCATGATCCACTGCCCCAAACAAGTAAATCACCCTCTCCCACCATTTAGCACTGCCCCTGGGTCTATCTTCTACAAAGATTGTGAGATTACACATATCTGGGAAATAATATTGGAAATTAGAATTCAAGAGCAACATTGGCACAGCTAAATGCTTGGACACTATAGTGGCCATCTATGCATTTCATTTAAAAAATATTTATTTTGTGGGTGGTTCCCAACCAGACAAAAGGTCTGGAGACATATTTGGTTGTCACAACCAGAGTGGGAGTGTCACCGGCATCTGGTGGGTAGAGGCCAGGGGACGCTGCTAAACATCCTACAGTGCACAGGACGGCCCCCACCACAGAGAACTACCTGCCCCAAATGTCAACAGTGCAGGGTTTAGAGTTCCTGACTTGGTGCCTAGGAGCTTCTGGACATTGCACCCGTCACTGGGAAGATCAGACCAATCAGAGTTGACGCATGACCTTGAGGAGCGTGAGATGGACAGCAAGCGACAGGCTCGGAGATGCACGAGCAGAGGTCACTGAAGGTCTCTGTAGGTTTCTAGAAGCAGGACCCCCCCCCCCCAAGTCTGTGCATAGATGGACTGTGCCAAGGATGCCCCAGGACCAGGGCGTTTGGTTTGCCTTTTCTTGTGTGGAAAACGAGCCTTGTCCTTCCTGCACTCCTGGGGCTGCTTTTCCTTTGTCCTGCATAGAAAGTGGGACTGGTGAGGGGAAGTTGAAGTTGAAATGAGAAAAAAAAATCCCAAGGGGCAAAGGGTCAACAAGAGAGGCTGAGTTGAGAATTGCCATAGCTGTTCTGTAAGCTGATTTCCGGTTCATATTTTATTGTAGAGAAAGTTCAGCAGTAACTCAGGAGAGGCAGGGGACCTTGGCTTGTCGTTTTGCAACCCATGAGTTCTAGGTCACAGCTGACACATAAAAGTTGATTCTCTCTTTCTTTTTTTTAAAAAAAATAAATATTATTGTTTATATTTAAGCTAGACAATATGATGTTGTAAGATACACATATTCGTAGTAAAATGGTGGAACAAATCAACATATCCATCGTCTCACAAAGGAGACGCTTACTGAACATTTGTTGAGTTGATGTGGAATTTGATCTTGCATGGAATCTCGTACACTCTGCTGCTCTTTCACGGGGGAATGTTTTTATGGTGTCAGAGGGTTCCCAATGACGGTGTAGCTCGTCCAAGAGGGAGCAGCCCCATCGAGAAGCATCCTCTGCCGCTGCTGCCGCCTCTCAGCAGGTTCATGATGTCAGACTTGGCCACACTTCCTCCGCCTGCTTTTGCAATCAGGCGACTTACCAAAGTCCCGGCTTCCTGCTGACCTTCTCGCCGTGTGGGGGCGAGCTGCAGCTGCACCGCCAGGCAGGACTCTTCGAGCGCCCCAGATGTTTGTGTTCCAGGGACAACGGTCTCTACTCAGCCCAAATGCTCCACTTCAGGGGGTTCTGCAAACCCCAGACTGCAGTAACCCTCCCTGAGACCCTGTTGCTTTTGACGGGGTCATTTGCGGGCGCTCTGGGTCACGAGAATCACCAGAGTCCTAGTGGCAGGTATGTGGACAGGACGGGGACCGCTGATGGACCCGAAGCCCACGCTGAAGCAGAGAGTGACATGAGTGGAGAAGAAAACATAAAAATTCCTGCGTGCTGAGAAAGATTACGCTGGCTTACCCACAGGGCTCCCGCTGAGCACAGTTGTAATTGGAATGTACTCTTTGCAAAGTTTATTGGGTCCTGGAGCGACTTGTTACTGAACTGGTCAATTAATCTATTATTATTATTTTTTAATGAGTTAGGGGATTTCCTTTAGCAGAAAATCACCAGGAAGCATGACCAAGTGCCCAGAGCTCGGGGAAAGGCCGGCCTTTCCTTCTAGAAAACCCTATTCAACAATTAAAGGAGGAAATGGATGCCTCCCGCTACAGGTGGCAAATTGGGCTGATCTGGGAACCAAAGAGGAAGGATTTATTCTGCTTGGAGGTGAGCACGGGGAGATCACCATGAAACCTGATTACTCAAGTGCAGCAATTTGAATGTTCGGAAATAAAGCCGTGGAGTCTCCCTGCTGAGAGACAAATGATTTCTATTTAAAAACTTGCTTGTTCTGTGCAGTAACTCCCAATGTAGCAATAATTAATGATATCAGAAGGTTAAGAAAGACCTTCTGCTAGAATCCCTCTGCTCCAGGCATGAAATTGGATTAAAGTGAAGATAAACTTAGACATTAAATCTGTTGAGGAAATCAGTAATTATGTGGAAATGCACACATTTTGAGCTATTTGAGTGAGCCAGGTTGATGTTATGCCACTGCTCTTGTTCTAGGCAGTTGAGGCACGGTGGAAATGAACTGTCAGAAGAGGTCACTAAATGGGGCGTTGTAGCCACCTCGGTCCCAACTCTAGATTTAATTTTTCCCCCTAAGTGAAGTTCTGTCAGCCTTTTGGATACACTCTGAGGCCAATGCTATTGGCTGCCTACCTAATATCTGTTTCCCCCCCTTTTTTTCTTTATTAACAATTTTTTTTTCAGGGAGACAATGCATAGGCCAAAGAATGCAATTTCCCAGACCTCTAGCAGGTAAGCGTGGCCGTGTGACATGGTTTTGGCCAAAGAAATTTAAGTGGCAGTCTGCTGGTGGATCTTCTGGGAAAGCTATTTATTTATTTTTTCTGATAAACAGGGAGAGGATAAACTGGCACGTGCCTTTTTCCCTTTGCCTTTTGCCTTCCCTTCCATTCTGTTCCCTGTCTGGAACAGCAATGGAAAGCCTGGTGCTTGGGCTGCCATTTTGTAACCACTGGGATGACATTTCTGTCCTAAGGATCGGGGAGCCAGCAGCTGGAAGGAACCATGGCTCTTCCCATTTCCCTGAGCGAATGGGAAGGAGGGGGCTCTGCCATCAGGCATCTTAGCTGATCAAGCCCTAAGCCAAGAAGTTTAGATTTCGAATAAAATTCTTTTCCTGATTTCAGGCATAGAGCCAAAAGAAATAGGGTGTATTGGGAGGACTCAGTGGGAGGCTTCCTTGTCCTCCCAGGAGGCAGAAGACATGTGTCTTTGTCCTGGCCACGGAGATGATTGTCTGTGCCAGCTCTAGCACCTTCTCTGGGCACGGGAAGGAAGGAGGAGGTGTTCATACCTTCTGTGGCATGTGGCTGAGGGATGTGGCTCTTTCGGTCCCCGTGGGACTCCTTGGTCACCCTCAATGTGTCACATGCCTGCCTCCAGGGCCCCAATTGGCTCTGTTTGCTCTAGATGAATTCTGAGTTGAACATGAGGCATCCTGGTATCAATGCCTTTAGATTAATAGAAATGAAAAAAAAAAAACAAACATTTAGTTCCTCTTCCTGCAAATATCTAAAGGTCACTGTCTAGATGCAGAGGATTGGATTTCCACTCACCAGCTCTCCTTGTTCTTAGGGTGCCACCGTTTGGATCCAGGCAAAGCTGGACCGGGCAGCTTGTTTCCATTCTTTGCGATGGGTTTGCACTCGAGGCCATGAGCTGGGGTGCAGGGGCCGTGTGCTGAGCGGGCACTTCCGGGTCTGAACAGGGAACAAATTCGAGGCTGGGTACCTCTCGAAAAACACCTCTCCCACCTGCAGGAGCCATCAGCTCCATCACATTTCCTGGGTCACATTTTCCAAGTCCTTCCGTGGTCAAAGGGTCAAGTATTTGATCTGGAATCATTTAAGGCCCTCACCTCTATGCAATGCTTCAATCAGTCCTCCTAACAATCCTTGAGCTAGTTATTTTTAGCTTCATGTCATATATAAGAATCGGAGGCTTTTTAAGGGGCTCAGTACTAGGCCAAGATCACCAAGTTACTCTCAGGCAGAGCTGGGCTGAATTCACTGGTGACTTCTTGCTTCTCCTTCACTGCTTCCACGTGGCTGTCTCCTCCTCTCCAGACATTCCTGCCTTTGGTGGAGCCCCAGAAATCACGGAGGCTGTTGGCTGAGCTGCTCCCATGCACAGATCCGGGTTTGTACTCCTTCCTGGGTAAACAGCTAAACTGTTTCTACCAGGCCTCCCTTGTATTAGATCATGCAGTGAGTTTGCACCAGTGATGTGGGAAAAAGTTATTTTTGCTGCTTTCAGTCCTGGCTTCTAAAATGTCCTGTGTGATGCAGACTCTTTGAATACAGAAGATCCAGAGGGACTTTAACAAGACCCCTTGGCTGAACCACAAGATGAAAGAAGTCTAACACATCCTAGAGGAGAGCTGCCCAGCTTGTATTGGTCTATCCTGTCAGTGAGAAATTGGGGGTTGTTTGATACAGTAGCTAGTGTTGGTAATTCTAACTAATATAGGCTGCTTGGCTTCCTGACACACAGATGACTGAATTGGATCTTGTGAAGGCTAGTGGGGAGAAACCATGTCCCAGATATTCTGGGATGAGTGTAAGGATTTGGTGGAGACATTCTCTTCTAACTTGAGATTCCTATAACTATTATGTGTATCTTTGAGGATGGTTGACATGGTTATGTTTTTCAGGATGGGGCCACAAAGGCATGCAGATAGCACCCAGGTCCCAGTTATTAGCTCTTTCTGTCTTCAGTCTCTTAGGGTTTTTCTCTAATGATGTCTAAATTCCTCCTTGGGTTTTTCTGTAAATACAGAACTGTATTTCTTGCAGCCACTTTTAAAAATCTAGCTCATAGGGATTTATTCCCAATTTACCAAAGTAACTGTAGACACATTCTTAGCTTTCTACCACACTCCCCAACATGTGCTCACACACACACACACTCACGTGCGCGCGCACACACACACACACACACACTTATATAGAAGTTAAAGTTTCATATTGTTTTGTTTTGATCTCTAATAGCAGTGCATTTGAGACTGTGTCTATATATCAGAGAACAAGTCACTTCATTTCTGAAATTTAGTTTCTTCACATGGAAAATGGAGATAAAAATATCCACCTTTCTGGGTTGTTGTGAGAATATAATGTGATTATAAATCTTCCTAAGTACTGCAGTGATAACATATATAGAAGTGCTGAGCACTGTACTGTGAGCCCAGCGAGGCTATCAACAGGAGATAGATGCTTACTAATTGCATAGGCTTGGCTCCAGAATTTTGACAGAGGGTGGGGCAAGTCCAGAGTTTAAGTTGCTTAATATTTTTTGGGTAAGTATGTGCTATGAGAAAATATATAATTTGAAAGGAAATGCAGCCAATAATATGCAAGTCAATCTGTCCTTTTTAAAAAAATTGATAAACCTTATTTTTTAGAACAGTTTTAAGTTCATAGCAACATCCAGTAGAAGGTACAGAGATTTCCCGTATAACCCCTGTCCCTGCCTCCCCAAGCACACTCACTATTGACATCTCCCACCATAGTGGTACATTTTTACAACTGATGAACCTACATTGACACATCATTACTACCCAGAGGCCATAATTTACATCAGGGTTCACTCTTAGTGTTGTACAATCTATGGTTTGGACAAATGTATAATGATGTGTCCACCATTACAGTGTAATACAGAATAGTTTCAGTGCCCTAAAAATCCTCTGTGCTCTGTCTATTCATCCATTTCTCCCCCCAACCCCTGTGATTAGATTTTTCTTCTATATTACCTTCTAGGAGTTTTATAGTTTTATATTTTACATTTATGTTTATGATCCATGTTATCATGTTAATTTTTGTGAAAGGTGTAAGTCTGCCAAAATTCACTTTTTTTTTGCCTGTGAATATTTAGCTGTTACAGCACCATTTGTAGACAAGATGATGTTTGCTCCATTGTATTGCCTTTGCTCTTTTGTCAAAGATCAATTTACTATATTTATGTGGGCCTAACGTTAGGCTCTATGTTCTATTGATCCATGTGTCTATTCTTTCAGCAATACTATACTGTCTTAATTACTGTAGCTTTATTGTAAGTCTTGAAGTTGGGTAGTATCAGTCTTCTAACTTTGTTCTTCTCTTTTAATGTTGAGTTGGCTATTCTGGGTCTTTTAGCTCTATATATAGACTTTAAAATCAGTTTGTTAATATCCACAAAATAACTTGCTAGGATCTTTATTAGGTTTGCAATTGAATCTATAGATCAAGTTGGGAAGAATTGACATGTTGACCATATTGGGTCTTCCTATCCATGAATATGGAATAATTCTCTATTTACTTTTTCTTTGATAATTTTCATCAATGTTTTGTAGTTTTCCTCATATTTCTACATTTTTTAAAGATTTATGCTTAAGTATTTCATTTTTGGAGTGCTAACATAAATAGTAATGTGTTTTTAATTTCACATTCCACTTGATTATTGCTGGTATGTAGGGAGGCAATTGACTTTCATACATGAGTCTTGTATCCTGCAACCTTACTATAATTGCTTATGAGTTTCAGAAAAATTTTTTTTGATCAATTCTTTCAGATTTTTCACATAGACGATCATGTCATCTGCAAATAAATACAGTTCTATTTCTTCCTTCTCAATCTGTATTCCTTTTTTTTTTCTTGTCTTACTGAATTATCTGGGACTTCAGTTCAATGTTAAAAGCAGTGGTGCTTTGAGCTCAGGAGATCAAGGCTTCAGTGAGCCATGATCACACCACTGTATTCTAATGACTGGGTCCCTCTACAGCTTTTAACTCTCATATTTGTCCACACCGAGCCTTCAATAATTCATCAGTTATGGTTACGGGCTTCTTATTCCAGTATTGGTTCCCACAGAGCTTTCTGCTTGTGGGCTTCTGTTCTGGGAAGTTGTGATTTTCTGTATCTATCTGTTTATATATCTGACTTTTAAGGCATCAGTTTGCCCTGTGAACTCAGTTCTCTGACAGATCTATGAAAAATTGTTGATTTTTCAGTTTGTTCACTTTTTACTTCTTAACTCCTTACATGCCAGACTCAAAACCAGAGTTCAATCAGTTTATTTTTAAAAAGAGCTCTCTCATGTTTATTAAAGAATTAACATTTTATCAGGATTCCAGGATTCTTCTTTCATTTTACTTCACTTTTTATTCTATGTTTCAGTTAAAATTTACTGTCTAAAATTTCCCCCAAGGAAGGTTATTACACACTATCTGGATTACTTTAAGTGAATAGTCCCATAAATCTGAACACTTATTCATTTATTTAGGGCAATAGAAGAAGGCTTCCCTTCTGCTGTCAGCAGTAGCCTGTTTACACTTGAGATCAGAAGCTTAATTTTGAATAAATATGCCTCTCTGTGAATGCAGCAAATTTACAGACGGTTCCTGTTGGAACGGCTTCCATTTGGAGTGTGCTTTATGGAACCGCAGCTCTTTCTTTTCTTTACATTTTAACTTTGCTTCTTCTAACATTATTGGAAGTGACCAAAGTTGGCAGCTCTTACATTATGCATCCAAGGAAATATTTTGGGGGCCTATTAATTCTCTACAACTTCAGTTGGCAAATGGAAAGTTTGGAAACAAATGAGTTTGGCCAGCAGCCAGGGCTGTCAAACCAGGCTCCTGTTCATTAGCGAGGACGCACCTTTTGTGCTCTGAGGCGGTTCTACTTTGCAGATGGTTTCTTTATCTAAGTCTGTGGATGGCGTTGGGAGCTTGGGGGTTCCCTGAAGCAGGAACTCAGAAGCACGGAGTGTGGTATAAAAGGGAGGCACCACCGAGGGTTTTTGCGGAAGGGTCTTGATGTATTCTGCTAGCACGTTGTTTCTCCTCCTGACTCTGGAGATTTGCATTTCAATTTCATGCATGGAGAAATAGGGACTCAGAAAAAACACCTTCCTCTTCCTTTTGGAACAGGAAGCCACATCCTGACTCGTATTGTGTGGGTGTCTTGCTTGTGGGCGGAGCCTTGGGAGTCTCAGTGACTCCACCCTTCCTGTCTCATCCTGTTCTTCCTGCCCAGCTGGTCACTGCCACCTTGGTCTCCGCCTCAGGGGCTCCCACTGTCCGATCAGAAAATGGGAAAAGTCGCCGGATGTTCTGTCTGTCCCTCTCCTCATTTATTTATTTATTCGTTCTCTAGATAATAACTTCTATTTTCTTATTACAAAAGTATTATGTGTTTCCTGCAGAAATTGTGCAAAATGCACTTGGGAAGATACCCTGGTTGAATTTAAACTGGGATTCAGACCTGGCAAATGCCTGCTCAGGAGGGGGTAGGATGTGCCTCTTTCCCACTGCCCTCTTGCCCGTATGCCCACCCCAACCTGTGGGCCGGGACAATTGATTTGAATGTGTTTATTATTAGTTTTATTTTTGCAAGGGGTAAGGGAGGCTTGCAAAGGGAGAAGAGACACATGAATCTGCCTGTTAAACACTAGAACTTCCAAAACCCACTTGCCCTTCCTCCACAGAATTCCTGTTTAGTAGTCACACTCAATTTTCTAGACCATCTTCCAAATCAGCAGTTCGTAAAAGATGGTCCAAGGACCCCTGAGGATCTATGAGGCTCTTTCAGAGGATCTGTAAAATCCTCCCTTTTCCGATGACATTTCTGTGCGAAGCTGGATTTTGTTCATATACTTCAACCCGACAACATATTGCAACAGACTGGAGGCAGAAGCAGACCCAATCATACAGCTGTCTTCTGTGAAGCCAGATGTTAAAGAGATTTGAAAAATATGCCCCTCTTCTCACTAGTTTCCTTTCTTTGGGAAGTATATTTATTTTAATAAAAATATGTTATTTATGTTAACATGTAATGGGTTTTTATTGTTATTTTAAAATGAACTAATAAATATTTTAACATTTCTCAGCTTTCATTTCTAATATAATACATATTAATAGATAAAACCTGGATAAACAACATTGCTTTGGGGTCTTCAATAAGCTTTAGGTGTGTAAAGGGGTCCTAAGCACAGAAAGTTTAAGAATAACTATCCTAGGTATCACTTCTGATGCACCAGTGGGTACCTTTGTGCCTTAAAAGGAAGAGTTGTTTGGAAGATGTCCTTCAACTATAATGGATAAACATGATAATATATTCATACATAGTATTCTATACAACAATGAAAGTGGATAAACTACAGCTATGCCAGTTATGTGTTGAGTGAAAGAACCCAGACACAAAAGAATACATATTATTGGTTTAAAAACTGGTAAAAATAAATGATTGTGTTAAGGGACGCATGCCTCAGTGGTAAATATATAAAGAAAAGGGATACCTAGCACTTTAGGATCATGATTGCCTTTGTGGGATGGGGTTGGGGCTGGGAAAGGGAAAGAGAGTGTAGAAGCTTCTTGGAGCTGGTGGTGCTAAACTCATGTATGCTGAGGCTTCATGCCTGTCTCTGCATGTGGGCCTGCTGGTTACTATTGTCTTTGAGCGCTAAACTCACCCTTCTATATATCTGTTTTGATGCTGGGGCTGGGACTCGGGAAACCATATTTCCCTTTGCCAAATGGTTCTGTTATGCCTGGCCAGTAGGGGCCCCTGGAGAGAGGCAGGAAGGTTGGAGGACAAAGAAGGGATTTGTGGTTTTCATTGGCTTTCCGCACTTGTCAGTGTTACTGCAGCCATGAGCTTCCACCCTGGCAGGTCCAGTCAATTCCAGTAGCAGCAGGCGATTCCCACTTGTAGTCCTCTTATGCTGCTCCAAACAGCCTTGTTGCATCTTCTCTGAGGTTTAGCACCAGCCAGCAAGGCAGACAGTCCCGGGGGGTAGCAGCAGCCTTTCTTCAAAGGTCTGAGCTCCACTCCTGCAGGATCCTTTCTTCGAGCTTTTACATTTTAATATTCCCAATCCCTTCCTTTTAGCCCTGTAGCCCTATGGGTAGTAGCTGCTTCCTGCAGGTAGCCGTTTCTATAGAAAACATTTGCAACGTATTATTAACTAAAGTTTTAAATGGCAATGGCCTTTTTAATGGTGTCATTTGCATTTTATTACCAAATATTATAGACTGGAGGAACTGCTGAAGAATCTCATCTGGGAGGTGTTCTAGGTATTACCTCTGTGAGAACTCCATGTCTACCTTGTTCTTTTTCTTTCTCAGTAATTTAGTGAACACTTCTCTCTCTATTATATTTTCTCTGTTAAAATAGTTGGTGTGGTTTCTGTCTCTTGACAGAACCCTTATGACACAGAAAATGGTTCCAGGAGTGACCCCAGGGAAAAGATCCTTAAAGATGGGATTTTAGCAGGATTTGTTCTTGGATTTAAATAAGGTGCTGAGCTCCTTGTCCTGGCATGCAGTGACATCACGAGTAATCAGCGCACCACCTGCAGTGGCATGCAAATGGAATGCTTACTGAAGCAAATGCTGGACAATCAAGTGGCTACTGCTCAGCTTTTCAGGCTTAAGATGACTACAAGTACTGGGGGGGTTGGGTGGCTCTTCCTCAGTGCCCTGGGGCACCTATAGAAAGGAAAAGGACAAACTCAGGTCTTTCAACTCTTGGTTCACATCTTTGTCAGAGAGCCAGAGTGATCCCCTTAAATCTCTTTTTTTCTTGTAGCTCCAGGGCTGACCTTGCTGAAAATCAGACAAAAGACTTAATTTTGCAGGGTGCAGAATTGCAACCTAAAGTGAGTTCAAGGTTACGACAAGTCTCTACATGAAATTTATGGTATTCTTTGGGAAGGAATGGGACCCTGAGACCTGGTGTGGTGACATTTGGTTGGATTCAGATGAAGCTGATAATTTTTTGGAGTCCTGAGTCACTTTGGTCCTTCCTTTCTGGTGGAAGCAGCTTGCCACTGGTATCTCCCAGGCTGGAAGACACCGGCCATCTTTTGTTGCTCAGCATGGTCTAGAGAACAAGCACAACGTTGGATACCAGAGGAAATAGCCTATATTTTAAAAGGATTGTAAGATTTTGCTAATTTATATTAGCAAAATCTTACAATCCTTTGCTAATTTATATTAGCAAAATGTGGGGAATATGGATAGCATTCTATTTTATGGGTGTTAGACAAAAAAGACAGGATATTATATTGGATAGGACCAAACTTCTGTGTGTACATGGTTGCACCTAACAGAGAGCCTGGATTTAATGTGCAGCTGGAGTGGAATCTGATGGTTTATTTGGTTTGGATGACTAAAGCTTGGACTCAGTGGGGACCCTTACTTAATGAGGGTGAGATGCCAGAACTTCCTTGCCATAAACATAGAGAAAGGGATCCAAAGGCTTAGGGAGACAGGAATGTTCAAGTGGATTTATTATGTGAAACTTCACCTTCCAACCCCCTTAGCTTTCCAATTATGTCCCTCAAGAGGGCCTGGAGCGCCTTCCCTTTGTTAAGGATCTGAGAAGCACGGCAGTGAGAGGAAGGCCATATGGCCATGGGTGATGCTGCCACTCAGGTGGACTCTGTGACTGCAATGGGGATGATGGGATCCCCGAGTAGCAGAGATCGAGTGGCAGCACTTAACACAGGGCCACACTGGGACACACAGGAGTGGACAGTGGGAATGAGGGGCCAGCAGACCACTGTGCCCCACAGGGATCATGGTGTCCTTAGGAATGAAGCAGGTGGGCAGCCTAATAAATGTTGCTTTGTCTATATAATGGGGGGACTCTGGGCCTGGTGGCCAGGTGCCACAGTGGACAGTCACAGCCCCTCACTCCAATCCTGCACCTAACTGGTTCTCAGACTAGGAGCCTCTTGACTTAGCCCTTTGAGGCTGCTGCACTGTCCCAAGTGTAGCTTGTGAATCTTCCTCCGAGCTTTCCCCAGAGGAACATGGGGTCACTTACAGTGATGCTACACAGAGGAAAAAGAAATGCAAATGCCTTTCAGGATTTTCTACCCTGAACTGATGCTAATTTCTGAGAACCCCAAATAAATGCCACTGAGACCTACCTGTCAGAGTGGGACCTTATAGTGCTCGGGTAATAAATGGAGAATGGAGCGAAGCTCAAATCATAGTAGTCACCGAAGGTCTGTGAACTCATGCTGTGGTTATCTCTCTATTTCTGGAATATAAAACCGAAATGTGCATACGTGGCAATATAAACTTTCTGGCAGAATTCTTTAGCTGTTTATGGTAGGGAGTCCCTGGAACTTCCCCTCCCTACTGGGATATAGTAAACCAAAGGCTACACCATAATCCTGAGTCTGAGTCGAGGTAAGTACCCCATAGAAGACGGATAGATGTAGGTGACACTCAGCACATGATTACTGCAATCTCACTCACTCACCTGTTGGGTCTGTGCAGATGCCGATGGACTCTGAAGGATGAAGGCAACTTAATCAAGTGGTGACTTCAATTGCTGCTGCTGTTCTAGATGCGGAATTTTATTTTGGAGCAAATCAACACAGTCCCTGATAGTGGAGTTCAGCCCTTATATTAACCAGATGAATGCTTTTTCTCTAGACCCATTTGCAAGGACAATCAGAAGATGTTTGCTTTTATCTAACAAAGCCAAATTACACCTGACTGATATATTGTGTTATTGTTCACAATAAAGGTTTTGAAAAATTAAAAAAATCATAATGTAACTCATATAAATAACTTTAAATTTATATCTTAGTGTTTTTAATTTCATCAAGAGAAAATGGAAGAAGAGATTTACATTTGAATTAGAGGGTGTATTTGAAATGCTTTCACTTATGAGACAGGTGTCACAGAACGCACAGCGTTAACTCTGGGGGCCTGGTGGATGTGTCACTGAGAAAGTGGCCATTCCTTAGCAGCTTCAATCAGGAAGCAGTGAGAGGCCTGCCGATTGCTGACCAGGACACACAGCTGTGAATTCAAGGGCTGATGGTGGTGATACAACCAGTGCTTCTGAACAGGAGCCCTTGTGCACAGCCTCTAAACTCCAGGCTCTGGTTTGAGATCAAGCTCTTCTCACAAGGACATCCCAATGCCATGTGCTCTGGAGCCAAGTACAATGGGGCTCTATTTCATCACTGCATGTAACCCTGGAGCTACATCAGAGAAGACTCAACTTGCGAGTCAGTTTGTCAAAGCTTTCGTGAGTTAGGCTGGGGGGATGGTAGCACACCATTTTAATTATACACCATACTGATTAACCAGAACCAACAAACATAACTGTCAGAACCTGTTAGAGACTGTCCTGTGTGAGAAAGGCTTTCTGAGCAAGAAGGAAGATTCCCTCTCTTGTCTAGTTTTCAATGGCGCTTGTGGAAAAATTAAAGGCTTGTCATGGGCTTTCAAGTAATTAGACTGACTTCATGCCCAGAGCAGAAACAAGCCTGCAAAATATCAAACCATGTGCTTAACCACTGCTGAGAAGGACTGGGACACAGCTTTCTGTCTCTACTCTTGGATTTAAGCGTGATTCCTTTGACTTTCCATAGACCTCAGGGCCTCCCTGGGTCTGTCTTAGCATCTGCCACTCGGTTCTGTTTTCATAAACTTTCTGGTCCACTTCTGCTGCTGGGCTCTGAGCCAGCTGAGACATGCACCACAGTTTTCCATTTCCTGGTCCTGGCAACAAGTATGTGTCCAGTAAACATTTTCCAGATGGGAACATTTAATTTCTCTTTTATCTTCTTATCTCTCTGCACTGACAACATCCTACTGCATAGACTGACATGGACACTCTTTGAAGAAAGATGGGATAGAGGGGAGTCATTTAGAATTACGTTTTTCTGTTTTAGTTTTATATGACAGGGCATCTCCCAGTGGTTACAATAAGATTCTAACTCATCTGAATTTTAAAGTATATACCAAATGGGATTTCTATTTTGTTTCAGAGGCAATATACTGGACAGAATATGTCAGTACAAAGCCAGGTTCAAAAGACTCCAAAAAAATCCCTCAGGAGATACCAAGGGGATTGGAATTTGCCAAGAGAATACAGGAGCAAGTCTTGTTTCTGCTGGAGATAGTGCTCAGAGTCAGGGTTTTAATGCATACTTGGAGGAAGGCTGAAATTTTGGAATTGAACATCAGTGCAGAGAACTTTGCAGACTTCCTTACGTGTCCTTCCTTGGAGGGGTTTTACTGTGCCATGGAGCCTGTGGGTTTACAGATATTTAACTTGGGTAAAGATCCCGATGAAGTAAGTCAAAATCATGCAGCGATGCTATCTTTGTCGTTGCTATCAAGCCTCTATTTTTTGTGCCCTTAATTTGTTAACCCATTGAATGCTCAGAACATGCTACGCAGTGAGCAGCATTTACCCTAATCTTGTAGAATAGGGAAGCAGGCTGAGCATGGAGAGAAATGTCCCAATGTCGCCTAGAAAGTGAGTGAGCGAGCAGATTCCTTCAGGTCCCCATGGCCCTGCTCAAACGTCTCTCAGAGAGGAGCTTGGGCACCCTAAGGACAGTGGCTATGGGTCTGAGAAAGGGTCCAAGGCACAGACTGGCATGGACTTGTAGAATCTGGCAACTACAGGGAGGCCTGCTCCACTTTCTGTGGGAAGGTTGAGGAAGGCTTTTCTCCCTTGTGGCCATCCCAAGCTTTTTGAGAACTGGAGAGTCCTTCTGGCCATGCAACTTGGGAAATTTGCTCAACCATCTGGGCCTCAGTTTCCCTCTTGATCATAAATGAGAACAAATAGTGCATCCCCTAGGCATGCTGTGGGGATAAATAAAGCATTGAATGCAAAGACTGCAGTCAACGGAGACTTTTTCAACAGCAATTGTTCTTTCTATTCATTCCATCGGTGACTCCATCTGAGCTAAGATCGTGTAGTGCCCAAGCTCCATTTCATGGAGAACCTACTGACTTCTTCAAGAGAGAGTGTTTGGGAGCAATGACAGCATCTCTGTGATGGTGTCCGATGGCTCAGATTTAGTGCCACCATGTAAATCTTGGGGCTGTAATGTTTATTATCATTATCTCTCTTGTAGTCATTCACCAAGTTTTAAATTTAGCAACCCTTTCCCCCTTGTGTGGTGTTATATCCTATCTTGGTACCTATGTGAGTGTAAATATGGAAATATTTTCCTAGATTTACATGTATATGGATAGAACACAGATAAAATGGATAGCAGGTTGGGCTTTTTCCATTTCTGCTCCACATCCAAACTTCATCACCTTCCTTTCTCTGTTTTGCATCCTTTCCAAGAGATTTTTTTGGGTGTAAGAGTTAAAAAGAGGCAGTTAATCTAATTTTGGGGGTAAGAGGTAAAAAGAGACAGTTTATCTAAGCTGTGCTGTAAGAGGCAGCCCCGGTGGGCAGGAGAACTGACTGCAGGGCCAGCAGATGTTTCACTTGGAAGGACTTAGATGACTCAGTTAGAGGAGCTCTCAGGAGCCCTCCTGTCTGGTGGGCTGGGAACTGGGGGTCTTCCAGGAGGGGCAGAGGCGGGACAGAGCAGCACAAGAGGACTTCCCAACACTCCTCCCGGCAGGGATGGAAAAGGCAAAGGACTGAATTTTGTGTGTGGCCACTGGCCTCCTGTGCTAAGATTTCTTTCTAGCAATGAATCATACCTTCCAGCACTTTTAGACATGGCTCCCACAGCTACGGAGGCTACAAATGGAATCTTAATATCTGTCTCCTTGTCTCTCTTTGTCACCTATGTATTTTTAAAAATGGACCCAAATGGCTTTCTCTTTTATTATCAAATT
>VSMD01008891.1:0-65662 GCA_008750895.1 Mirza zaza | reverse complement strand
ACCTTTCAGAAATTTCAAAGCTGCTTTCTTGCTGTTTCTCCCCCTTAGTGGTGGTTAGCATAAATAATTTTTATTTTATCTAGCTGTGTCTGCCACCAGGTATCTATCATGCCTCTATTGAGTATGAGGCATGAGATTGTTTCACTTCAGTTTATGGATGCCGATCAAGTTATGACACCAAAACCCAGTGATAGAGGAGAAAAAAAGGGCATCTGTAATGAGCGTTTGTCCTGTATGCTGACAGTATGGAGCCCTGATAACGTTTTGCAGAGTTTTTGTCAGAATGCTTTTCCATTACCATTTAAAACTGACAACTCAAAATAAAGGTGACATTTGTCAACATACATTTTTCTGTTCCTGTCAAGAGTTTTGCATTTATTGCTAGAACAAAAATATAAATAATGGGAATGGTGATAAGAAAAATGAATGCAGATAGACCCTTCTTCACCTCACTATTTTCAACTCTAGCAGCCTTCCTGAGATACTATCTGCAGGCCTCAGAAAACAAAACTGTGAGATAGGACCTAGTATCTAGTGATGGAAGAGGATGTGGATTTGGAGTTAATGCTGAGATTAAGGCTGGGTACTGCTTATGGAGATAAACAGGAAAGCAGGATTCCAGAACAACTGTCAGGAGCATTTTTTACACTGTTCTGTCTGTGCATGCTGTCAGCTGAGAAACCTGAGTATTCTGAGTCTGAAAGACAAAGAAGAGGAAATCTTTAACTTTAATCAATACTCTCCTAATTATATTGGATGACATTTTAAATCAAGACATTTGTGGAAAGGAGCTTTTTTCCAGTTTATTTACTACTTAGATTTAGCTTGGTGAAGCAAGGTTTTTTTTTTTTTTTTTTTGAGACAGAGTCTCACTCTGTTGCTTGGGCTTGAGTGCCGTGGCGTCAGCCTAGCTCACAGCAACCTCAAACTCCTGGGCTAAAGTGATCCTTCTGCCTCAGCCTCCCAAGTAGCAGGGACTACAGGCATGCGCCACCATGCCCGGCTAATTTTTTCTATTTGTGGTAGAGACGGTGGGGTCTCGCTCTTGCTCAGGCTGGTCTCGAACTCCTGAGCTCAAACGATCTGCCCGCTTGGCCTCCCAGAGTGCTAGGATTACAGGCGTGAGCCACCGCACTCGGCCAGAGGAAGTTTTTTTCTACACTAAAAAATAAAGTGGACCTACATGTTTCATAATGAAGTGATCAGAGTTGGCTGTATTTTATTAAAGGCTTAATACAATTGGGAGTTGAGAATCTGTCTTTAAGCTTTATTTTTCTATACCAATAGGAATAATCATGATAGTTACATTTGTTAAATACTATGAGGCAAGCATTGTGTGAAACACTTGATTTGTATTATCCATTTAATCTTCACAACAACCTTGTGAGGTAGTTGTTATTTCTATTTCACAGAGGAGGCCAGCGAGGCACAGTGAGGTTGGTTCCCCTTGGTGAGTTAATAAGTGGTGGAGCTTGGATTTGTACCCAGCAGTTTAACTTCTGTGCTGTGCTCCCTCTCTGTCAGCTCTTTTTGAATCATCATCGTAAAGAAAAGGAGAGACCCTCCCTCCTTCCCTGCCTCCCATAGTGTTCTCCAGCAAGCAGAAAATATGGTTGAAGGATAGGTTTCTGCTTCTAATAAACTGACAAACATGTGCTGGCTACTGTTTGGATTTAAGAAAGTAGCAGTGCTGTACCAAATAGAAACAATATGATATTAATATTATTTTCAGACACCAGATGTGGACTTTTGGATTATCCCCATTATCCAAGGTTTTGTGCAGATTGAAGAACTTGTGGTTAATTATAATGAAACGTCTGATGATGAGAAAAGCAGCCCAGAGACCCCCCCTCAGGAGTCCACCTGTGTAGACGACATTCACCCACGATTTCTAGTGGCTCTCATTTCACGCCGAAGTAGGCACAGAGCAGGTGAGTAGAGGGCTGTAATAGCATGCAGATCACATCCTGGCAAGAATGGAAGAGCTGCAGATGTGTTGAAATGCTAATGACAGTCATGGATTTGGAAGCATAGTTGACCTCAAAGTGCTTGGTGACTCTAAATACTGTGCAGTAATTGGAGACTAATTTTTGAGGAGGGATGAATAGGGGAGTGTTAGCAAAATGAGAAAGAAAAGGGAGGTACATAGTAAATATATGGAGAGGAGAAAAGAAAATCACTTGGGATGTGCTTCTGAATACCAGCATTCCAACTGACAGCCTGTATCATAGTGATAGACCCTTCCCGAGTGCTAATACCTTTGGGAAAACTCTTCTCTGTTAGTTCAGAGGAACTATCTTAGCTTCAACTTATTAATAACAATGATACATACAGTTATGATTTTGGGTAAGTTGATACTGTTCTGCTTGGCAGTTGTACATTGAATCCCCAAGGCTTTCCTGGAAAAGATACATTTGATTAGGAAGCATAATCCAGTCAGACTAAATACATTTTTAAAAATGTTGCTGAATTCTGTTTTAAATTTTTTCAGGAATGCGTTATAAACGAAGAGGTGTGGATAAAAATGGAAATGTTGCTAATTATGTGGAGACAGAGCAGTTAATTCACGTTCATAATCATACCCTGTCATTTGTTCAAACACGAGGCTCTGTGCCTGTCTTTTGGAGCCAAGTTGGGTATCGATATAATCCAAGACCTCGTCTGGACAGAAGTAAGCATGTCAAGTATTTGGTTTGCAAATGATGATTTCAGAGAGAAGATTTTTTGAAAAAATTAGATACTTGATAGGTTTGGATTTGCTTTGCCAGATACTTCATTCAAAATAATAATTTGTATTGGGAAATGTAATAATAATCACTGAAGTAATAATTGACTAAGTCATTTAACAGTAAAAAATTTCTCTAATATAGCAAAACAACTTATTTCACAGATTTAAATTGCTGTTGCTTTAAAGAATACTGTGTTGAATGTTCAACTTTGGAAAAGAGTAAATATAGAAAATATTTGTAGAAGCAGAAAATGTCTTAAGATGGAATCTACCAAAAATCGATAAGATGCCTTTACTCAAATATTTCTTCCTAACAGTTGCTTTTTTAAAAAAATATTGAGCATTTAATTTCTTCCAGTATTTTAACTTTAGTATTGGAATAGCTAAGTCATTTAAATCTAATAACATTACTAAATGAAGTTGATTTTTAAAAATAGTTATATTTGTCTCTTAAAACTCAATTTGTATTTGTGAGAGTTCAGTATAACTTCATTTTTAAAAATGTTTTATAGGGGTTTTTATTCTTATAAGCCACATAAAACCTTTTCAGAGAAGTATACTGATATATAATCTCATAATTTCAAAGTTTGCACTTTCAGATATGTTTTAGTTTAGTCTAATAGGGAAAAAAGTCAGATCTTTTGGCTTAGCATTTCATTTTTAAATGATGGTTTTAATACAATCTTGTTACATTTGAGCTGTCAATAAATTATTTAAAAGTAAGAGTAAAGATGGAATAGACACTGATATCTGTTTAAAACATGGGAAGGAAAAAAAGATTTTGTATCACTTCTTTGTAGGTGAAAAGGAAACTGTTGCCTATTTCTGTGCCCATTTCGAAGAACAACTGAAAATTTACAAAAAACAGGTGGGCTTTGATCTGTAGTAGTAAATGTTCCTTAATATTTAAAAATGTGTATCTTTTTAAATTTCATGAAAATAACATTGTACTATTCATAATTAAGCAAAACAGTATTTATTATGAAGTTAAACACATAAGCTAAGAGTATTCTTAATATTCTTTAAGAATAATCATCGAGTCAGATACTTTAGACTGTGTTTGGATAACATAAAGAGATTAGACCGCTATCAGTTAATTATTACAATCCAAGAAGTATCTAGACTAAGAATTGAAAGTCATCTCTCAGTACCATCTATAGTTCTACCTTCTAGAGATAACAATTTGATGTGTATCTTTCAATATCTTTTTTTTCTCTGCCCATATGTATTCATACACTCAATATAGGAATGCAGTCATATAAACAAACCAAAATCAATTGAAAACTGTTAGGTGAAATACAAGTTCAGTCATTTCCATACAAGATTAATATGTAACAATCAGTATGCTCTTATCCATTAGTAATGACCAGTCTGAATGTGTAATGCCATGGAATGTATAATGAATGTGTAATACATTTTTCTTACAGCAACAGAAATAAAACAAGAAGAAGTAGCCTAAAATGTAATAAACTTACAAAAAGATACCATGTATATGGAGAAGAAAAAAAAAAAAAAAAAAAAGAATTACTGAAGAACACAAAAGAAAGCCTGACTTAAATGGAGAGGAAATACCATGTTCCTGGAAGGGAAGACTCAATATTGAATAGATTTCAGTTCTTCCCAGATTAATATATAGATTTTATGCAATCCCAAACAAGGTCTCACCAGGGAAATAGAAAGCAAACCCTCAGATTTAAGAAATTCATGAAGTCTGATAATAAGAGATAAAGGCAGGTATTTGAGTTTCAAAAGGAGAATTTCATGTCATTAGGAGCATAAGTTGGTATAGCCATTTTTGTATACTATTATCAATTAAATTAAACATGCTTATACTGTTTAACCCAGTGATTTTACTTTTTGAAAACTATCCTACATGCCCTTTACAAAAATCAGTCGAGATGGATTATGGATCTAAATGTGAAAGGTTAAACAATAAAGCTTTCAGAGGAAAATATAGAACATCTTTTTGACCTTGAGTCTTTTTTTTTTTGAGACCGAGTCTCGCTTTGTTGCCCAGGCTAGAGTGAGTGCCGTGGCATCAGCCTAGCTCACAGCAACCTCAAACTCCTGGGCTCAAGCAGTCCTGCTGCCTCAGCCTCCCGAGTAGCTGGGACTACAGGCATGCGCCACCATGCCCGGCTAATTTTTATTTCTCTATATATTTGTTGGCCAATTAATTTCTTTCTATTTATAGTAGAGCCGGGGTCTTGCTCTTGCTCAGGCTGGTTTCGAACTCCTGACCTTGAGCAATCCGCCTGCCTCAGCCTTCCAGAGTGCTAAGATTACAGGCGTGAGCCATCATGCCCGGCAGCCTGACCTTGAGTCTTAACCAGAACTTAAGAAAGCACTATTGTCCCATGTTTTCAATGTATTGTTATTTATCATATATTTTATTAGTTGTTTAATAAAGGGTAATGCCCATTTAGGAAATAGGGTTTTTTTGAGACAGAGTCTGGCTCTGTTGCCTGGTCTAGAGTGCCATGGTGTCAGCCTAGCTCACAGCAACCTCAAACTCCTGGGCTCAAGCAATCCTTCTGCCTCAGCCTCTTGAGTAGCTGGGACTACAGGCATGTGCCACCATGCCCAGCTAATTTTTTCTATATATTTTTAGTTGGCCAATTAATTTGTTTCCATTTTTAGTAGAGACGGGGTCTCGCTCTTGCTCAGGGTGGTTTCAAACTCCTGACCTTAAGAGATCCACCCGCCTTGGCCTCCCAGAGTGCTAGGATTACAGGTGTGAGCCACTGCGCCTGGCCAGGAAATAGTTTTTTTAAAAACAATAATAGTATAATGAAAACATTGATAAATTTGACTTTAAATTTATTTTTATTAAAATTTTATCATTTATTAAAACTTTATTAAATTATAAATATCAAGATACTATAAATATTATTTATTAAAATTTTGTTAAAATTAAACAGGACTTTAGCCATAATGAAAAAAAATTGATGTTTGACTTTATTAAAATAAAGAACTTCTGTTTATTAGAAGACATCATTAAGAGAATGGAAAGGCAGTTCACAAAGTGAGAAGATACTTAAGATTATTTGTTGCCTGTATGTGACAAAGATCTCATATCTAGAGTATATTTTTTAGAACTTTAAATCCATTTAAAAAGATGTGCAACTCAAAAGAATTGAGCAGATTCTTCATGAACAATTATATCCAGAAAGCCAATAAACATGAAAAGATGTTCTACTTTAGTAATTATCAGAGAGATGCAAATTAAAACCACCACTCACACAATAGAATGGCTAAAATAAAAAATATGGGAAATACCAAGTTTTAGCAAGGATGTGGAGCAACTGGAACTTTATTTTAGGCCGGGCGAGGTGGCTCATGCCTGTAATCCTAGCTCTCTGAGAGGCTGAGGCGGGTGGATCGCTCAAGGTCAGGAGTTCGAAACCAGCCTGAGCAAGAGTGAGACCCCCGTCTCTACTAAAAATAGAAACTAATTGACCAACTAAAAATATATATAGAAAAAATTAGCTGGGCACTGTGGTGCATGCCTGTAGTCCCAGCTACTCGGGAGGCTGAGGCAGAAGGATTGCTGGAGCCTGAGCCCAAGAGTTTGAGATTGCTGTGAGCTAGGCTGATGCCACAGTATTCTAGCCCGGGCAACAGAGTGAGACTCTGTCTCAAAGAAAAAAGAAAAAATTTAATTTATCCAAGAGAAATGTGTCCAATCAAGGAGGCATGCACAAGAACATTCATTGTAGCATAGAAACAACCACATTGTTCATCCGGAAAACAGTGAGTAAATAAAGTATGGCATATCTCAAGGATTGAATATAAATGCTTAAAAAGAATGAGGTAGATCTGTGTGTACTTATATGGAAATCTTAAAATCGCATTGTGGAGTGAGAAGAGAAAACGCTGTAATGGCATATGGTATGTTAACCATTTAAAAAAAAAAATCCCACAAAACAAAATCGTGTCATTTTACATGTATGTGGTTATCTTCCATCTGTTCCGTCTATGTCTACACATGTATGGCATGCACATTTACAGAGCGATGCATTATGTGAGCTAAAAGGGCACACACCCAGCTGGTAACAGGAGTTGCTTCCAGGGAGGGCTATGGGATTGGGTTGTGGTCAGGAAGGATCTTACCTTATGCTACATGTGCATTTCTTCCAATGTGAATAAATTAGCATATTAACAATATGTGTAATTAATAGTGTTAATAGTTACCAAGAATTAACCACATTTTAAATGTAACACACAATCTTAAAAATGAGACAGTACTAAGGTGTGTAAGCAAAGGAAATAACCACTTCCCACGCTTGTCCCTGTTCCCTGCTGACTTTCACATCAATTTTATAGGTGTGTGTATTGAGCAGACACTTTCTGATTTCTAACAGTACCCAAGCGGTGTTCATTTATCTACCTTCTCCTGGGTAATATCTTTCCAGGGCGCTGGGCCCACGGTTGGTCTGACTCAGCCATGGTGACACCATTGCTCTTGCCAGTGATTGGTGTAGGCGTGGGCCCGTGTGTGTTCACTGGGGATTTGGCCAGTGAAGTATAATGTGGGGGAACTGTCCCATAGGAGGCTTCTGGGGAAAGGTTTCCTGCTCTAATAAAAAGAGACAGGAACCAATAGTCCCCCTGTGGTTGCCGTGTCTGGGTTTGATGTGGAACTGCTGCAGCCATGTCAAGACTGTGAAGGAACTAGCCCCAGGATAAACAATGAGCTGGCAGAATAAATGTACTGGGAACCACTGAATTAAGCCATTCTAGAACATACTACCTAAACACTTGTTCTGAGATTTGAGTCAGTTGTCATTTGCAGGAAAAAACACCTTGACACATGTATATATACAATTCAAAACAGAATTAAAAAGAGGGCTATACCATATAGACTATTTTGCACCGGTTTTCACTTAAGATCTAATGGCTGTTATTTAATCCATTTCTCCGTTGGTAGACCTTTAGGATATACTAGTTATTTTGCTATTATAAAAATTCTTCAGAGAACATCTTTAATTTATTTTGGGACACAAATATCCCAAAATAAATACATTTCTGGAAATGACATTGCCGGATCAAACAGTATATATATTTAAAGTTGACACCTGCCACTCTGTTGCTCCCAAAAAGATCAAACCAGTTTTTACTCCCAGCAACAGTAGGGACCAGTGCCCATTTCCCCACGTATACAGCAATGCTGTCTGTATTTGTTATTCACATTTGCCTGTGTAGAGGTGAAAACTAGTTTTCTGTTTTAAAACTTGCATTCTTTTGGCTATTAAAAAACATGTAGTTTCATGTTTATTAGCTGTTTGTATATTTTCTCATGTGAATCTCCTATATTCTTTATCTACTTTTTTCCTTTATTGAATTTATAGCACTCTTTATATATTATTGGTTTTTACGTTGTAGATATATTCTGCTGGATATTACTTTGATTTTTTTTTACCTTTGCTTATACTGTCATCTGGCACACAGGCTTAAAATTTTTATGTTGTCACATCTGCCTATCTTTTCCTTTATGCCCTCTGATTTTTATGTTATGCTTAGAAAGTCATGCTCCACCCTACAATTAAGAAAACATTTGAATTTTCTAACTTTTTTATAACTTGAAGAAAAAAATATTTAGATCATTAATGCATCTAGAATTTTGTGCAGAATTAATGAGATGTTGGGAGTTGATGTAAGCTTCTCTCCACTCCCCATATAGACAATTATTCTAATACCATTTATAGAATAGTCCATATTTGCCTCCACAGTGGTCTTAGGTTCCTCAGTATACATAGATCTGTCTCTGGGCCATCAGTCCTGTTGTACTGAGTCATTTATCTATTTCTACATGAGTACCACAGTTTCGGTTGCTATACATTTAGAGTATGTTTTGCTCTCCAATGGGGCAAGTCCCCCTTTATTATTATTTTCCCAGTTTTTTCCACATACTTACTCTTACAGATGAACTTTAGAATTATCAAGTTCATAGAAAAGATCCTGATTGAATTTTGGTTGGGATTGTTGAGTGTATAGATTAATTTGGGGAAACTTGACATCTTTACAATATTGAATCTTGCCATCCATCAACATGGTATGTATTTCCATTTATTCAGGTTTTCTTTTATGTATTTCAGCAAAGTTTTTTAGTATTTAGTATGTAGGTTTTATATATTTCTTTTTAGATTATTCTGGATATTTAAAATATTTGCTGTTATAAAGGACCTTGTTTTCATTATGTATCCTAATTGGTTATTTCAGATATATAGAAAAACTATTAATGCTACTGACGTAAGCGATTCTGATAAATTTATGAAACAAATGAAAATTTAATTTTATAGGGAAAAATTGATGCTTGAGTGGATTACTTTCTAAGCATGGCTATAAAATATTTCTAAAACATAATTCCAAATAAATCATTTAAAAATCACATTATGATTCTAATGTCTCATTAAATTTAATTTTTTCTTTTTCTTTACTCTTACAGGTTATTGTTAACTTGGTAGACCAGGCAGGAAGAGAGAAAATTATTGGTGACGCTTACCTGAAGCAAGTGTTGCTGTTTAACAACTCACACCTCACTTATGTTTCATTCGACTTCCACGAGCACTGGTAAGATGACTTCCTGAGATGAGTTTTGATCAGTTGCAATGTTTGGGGTAGATGCTGCCCCAGAGACCTTTTCTCTTCTCTGCTGAGAAGAAGACATTTTTTCTCCTCGTTGTTAGAAAGGGAAGTGTAGCATTTGTTTACATAGTCTTAATTTTCATTTGGGCTTTATTTTGGCTAAAATTTTGAGTTAATTATTCTCAAAATATTTAGTCTTTCTCTTCCAGAATGAGTTCTGTTTTTACTTTGATCACACCGGTTAAAGAACTTCTGGCACATTTCCTTTCTGCCTGAGCCTGAGCAGAAGTAATAGAGTTTCCTTACTTAAAAATTACTCAGCTGGCTCATCTTCCTGCTCTGTTAGTAATATTTCTTTCCCTGTGGATAAACTGCACTAGAGTTTGCTCTGCAAAAACAACAATCTGTGAATCATTTTGATGGTGTTTTTAACTTGTGTGTATTTTGAGAACAAGGTTCTTTTGTCATAATCCTGACTCTAATTTGGGTTAATTTACCTAGGTATTAAAAATTTGATGGGGAAAGAAGCTTTTGATATCTGTAATAATACGTTTCAATGTATTCTTAAGTGTGCTTTTTTCCACAATCCAGATTAATTAAAAACATTTATGTAATTGCCCGTATAACATATAGTAGTAATAACCTCATATCCGTACCATAATAATTCTTAAGTTTTCCAAGCTACCTTAAATGTCATATCTTAAGTAAGTTTTAAAAAAATAATTGTATCATCATATTAAATATTTTTTTCTATCCTTTGGCATGTGCTTTAGCCGAGGAATGAAGTTTGAGAATGTTCAAACACTCACAGATGCCATTTATGACATTATTCTGGACATGAAGTGGTGTTGGTGGGTATTTCATAACAAGTCATTTTGACAAACTCTTAGTCTGTGAAATATATGTATTTGTCTAGTACCACTAAGCATTAAAATAATAGTAGCATGCTGAGAAAGCTTTGTTTGCTCTGCTTCCTAGTTCCTATTCTTCTTTTCAAGAGAATGCTATCGATCATAGGCAATGTTAGCTTCGAACAGGGAGAAGGTGTCATGCAGTCGGGCAAAGTGAAGTGAAATGTTCTGTGGCCGTTCTTTAAGGACATAAGTTTATTTCTTCTCTTGCTCTGTGGTCCACATTTTATCTTTCTCACCATCCCTAACATGGAAGGCTTAGAGATACTTGGTCTCAGTTTTTAGGCATTTCAAAATTATCAGAAAAGGGAAATGATTCTCAGACTACAAGAGATATAAATTGGCTTAAAGGACAGGAGGGAACATTCGATTAGATTTTAAGACTATGCAGGTGGCCAGAGAAATTAGATGAGCAAGGCATGGTGCATGACTCCTCCCTGGGTGGTAAAGTAAATTAGTCTTTTTCAGATAGTTGAGATGCATTTCTACTTTGAGTCAAAAGGAACAAGATGTGTTTTAAAGTGCCTTCTGGTTTCTGAGTGTGTAGGAGAGCCTAATTTGGGATTGTGTCAGTTCTGCCTAATAGTTGTAAGACTTGGGAAAAGTCACTCTTTCTTCCCCTCATTTGTGTGTTTTTTTAAATGAGGATAATAATATATTCCTTGCCAAGTTATAGTGTAAATTAACAGTAATGTCTATAAAGGACTCAGTAATGCCTGGCACATAATGATATTACAAGCAAATTAATAGCTAATGCTGCTGTTGTTATTGTTATACTTTTAAAAACTATCTTTTGAAAAACCTATTAAAGTATTTTATGTTAAATAATCCATACTATTTTTGAAAAGGGTTGATGAAGCTGGGGTAATATGTAAACAAGAAGGGATTTTTCGAGTTAATTGTATGGACTGTCTGGATCGCACCAATGTGGTTCAAGCTGCAATTTCAAGAGTGGTCATGGAACAGCAGGTAATGTAGAGTCCGTTGGATTGTACCTACTCATTTTATAAATGCTTTTTTCATGAGTACCCAAATAACTAGAATCTTTTTCTTATTCTTTCTCTTTTTTCCCCAATACTTGCAGTATGAGAACTTTTTCAAAAATCAAATTATCTGTAGAACACTTATACAATCATCCTTATTGCATTAAAACTTGGAAATAACAGTATTCATTAGAAACAAGCTGAACAAAGTGGAATTTTCTTAATTATTTCAAAAATGTGAGGGCCAACATTTTAAAATCTGTTGGATGGCATTGTGTGTTCATTCACCTTTTTCCTCTGGCCGCCAAACTCATCCTTCCCAAGTGTTTGGGACTAGGAGTCTGCACACACTTCTGCTTAGACAGCTGGCTCTGCCAATAGGGGGCGCCAAAGGAAGACGATGAGGCAAGAGGAGGAAAAAGTCACAAGTCCTTCACCTGTGTTATTCCTGTTGGCACTTGTTGGTTCCTTTGACACCACAAACCAGCCTCTTCCCTTTGTGCCCCGGCTCTAGGGGTGTGACATCTGCTTCCTTCGTTGTCTTCCATCATCTCTCTTACCTTAGTGTCCCCTTTTAGATTTTTCAGCCTTCCAACATCTGGATGACAAAGTCCCTGTGTTAAATTCCCAAGGTAGAAATTCCTAGCATGGTTTCTAGTTTTGTTTCTTACAGAACCTTGTGATTATTCTTTGAGGACATGAATCTGTTCCTCTCATGTAGCATTTAGGCAGCCAGGTTTGAGTTCAAGCCCTGGCTCTGTCATGTACTTTGGTGTTGACTCTGTACAAAGAACTTAACCTCTCTAAACCTCAGTCTCATCATCTTTAAAATGGGGGTTGGCCGGGCGTGGTGGCTCACGCCTGTAATCCTAGCACTCTGGGAGGCCGAGGTGGGCGGATTGCTCGAGGTCAGGAGTTCAAAACCAGTCTGAGCAAGAGCGAGACCCCATCTCTACTATAAATGGAAAGAAATTAATTCGCCAACTAATATATATAGAAAAAATTAGCCGGGCATGGTGGCGCATGCCTGTAGTCCCAGCTACTTGGGAGGCTGAGGCGGCAGGATTGCTTGAGCCCAGGAGTTTGAGGTTGCTGTGAGCTAGGCTGACGCCACGGCACTCACTCTGGCCTGGGCAACAGAGTGAGACTCTGTCTCAAAAAAATAAATAAATAAATAAATAAAACGGGGGTAATTACAGTATTGATTGCATAGGGTTGTTATGATGATTAAATGAGATAATTTATGTAAAAGCCTTGGCACAGAGTTAACATTTCCTGGGCACTTGACTTCTCTGCTACTGTTAATATTATTACTGTTTCTTTTTTTCCAGTCATGCTGTGATCAGATAACACCATTGTTTCTAGGTGCTTTTTTGATAGACTCACTACAAAGGCGAATTTAAAACAAAGACAAAAATATAATAGTGTGATCCTACACATTAAAACTTATATCAGAACAGTATATTATTTATTCAGCTGTAGCATTTCATAAAGCTGTCTTTCAAGCAGTGCTTAACTTTTAAAAAGTATGAAGGGACCGTCTTCAAAAATTTAAGGGTCCTGAATTGTATATGAATATGTTTCCTTTTTCTGTAGGTACGTGTTTTATGCTATGGTTTCCTGACTCATATACAGTTAATCCACCAATGTGTTCGTTTTAGCTGAAAAAATTAGGTGTGATGCCCCCGGAGCAGCCACTACCCGTGAAGTGTAATCGGAGCTACCAGATAATGTGGGCCAACAACGGCGACTCCATTAGCAGGCAGTACGCGGGGACAGCCGCTCTGAAGGTAAGTGTCTGCAGCGAGCATTCGTGGGTCGTTTTGTAGCACACAGGGTTAAACGGGTACGCAGGCTACAGGTGTTAGGTTTGGGTAGTTGACTCCTGTCTGGAATGTTTTGCCAAGGCAGGGGTCAGGGGCCAGGTAATGTGACTCTAGCAGGACACCCATTAGATCAGAGGGAGGAGGGGGGAGCTGTGTGGACCCGAGGAGGAGCTGTCTTGGGAGGGGCCAGTTTGCTCTTTCTTGTGAGGTCCTGTGTTGTCAGATCTTCCAGTTTTTCAAGGGGTTCTAGATATAGAGAATTTTATGTGA
Source organism: Mirza zaza (assembly GCA_008750895.1). Classification (NCBI taxonomy): domain Eukaryota; kingdom Metazoa; phylum Chordata; class Mammalia; order Primates; family Cheirogaleidae; genus Mirza; species Mirza zaza. The sequence continues at coordinate 52,356 of VSMD01008891.1, read as the reverse complement.
AACGATTAATTTTTCAAAATTGTATACAGGCAGGCCGGATACAGTGGCTCACGCCTGTAATCCTAGCACTCTGGGAGGCCAAGGTGGGAGGATCGAACAAGGGCAGGAGTTTGAGACCAGCCTGAGCAAGAGCGAGACCCTAAAGAAAATTAGCTCGTCAACTGAAAATATATATAGAAAAAATAAGCCGGGCATGGTGGTAACATGCCTGTAGTCCCAGCTACTTGGGAGGCTGAGGCAGAAGGATCGCTTAAGCCCAGGAGTTTGAGGTTGCTGTGAGCTAGGCTGATGCCATGGCACTCTAGCCCCAGCAATAGAGCGAGACTCTGTCTCAAAAAAAAAAAAAAAAAAAAAAAATTGTGTAAAGTTAACACACGTCTACTGGTGGGATTAGGCCCCCAGTATGATACTTTTTCTTCTCTGAGTTTGTATCCCAGCCCTGCCTCTTAAAAGCTCTGTGACCCAGGACTAGTTGCTTAACCTGTCTTATTTGTCAAATGGGAGTAATACAAGGCCTAGTTCAAAAGATTGTTGTGGGATTATATTCATTAATGCATCATAGTAAATGCCAAAGAAATGTGGGTTATAACAAAAAATATTGTTATTGTAAATAAAGTCTTTTGAAGATCCTACAGAGCTAGTCTTCACAGAATTTTAAGTTAAATGTAAAATATAGTCCCTAGTAACTAAGTAGTCCCTCTGAGGGCATTGTCCTTTGTGGGCAATAGGAAGTGGTTGAATTAGTTTAAATTAGGTTTATATTAATCATTCTTTAAGGTAATGGTTAATTTCAGGATATTTCTCATAACAAATTGTACCATCAAGGACTCAACAGATATCAGATAGTCTCTCTTTTTGGTTGGGTGATAAATATCAAAAGCATTTTGATATTATATTATTAAATAAGGAAATTAAATTTCCTTGTTTTATTAAATAAGGAAAGTAAACTTTAGAAGTCCTTGCACAAGTTATTGTTTAATAATAGAAATACTTTTTTTCCCTTTGAATTTAAACTTCTTTGGGATCAGCATCCATGATCTCTTCTGTAATAGGTACTTGTTGCTACACTGATATTCCCCGTGAATGGCCTGATTGCCAGCATGTTCTTCCTAAACTGTCAGATTTAGAACAAGGCCTGAGATTTCTGAGATTGACTTGGGTAGAAATAGTGGGGTTTGAATGGGGAAAAAGAGAGACTGTACCTTCCTTGCCTCAAGTTTGAGTCACCACCTCTCTAAGGACTTCCTCTGACACCTTAGTTGAGAAAAGCAAGAGAAACAAAACAATTTAAATCTTCCTTGGATTGTTCTACAGGTGATTGTAATATTCAGCGAGGAATGGAAACCCCTGGTCCTGCTCTCTATCCACATCTACACACACACACACACACACACACACACACACAAGCTAAAGCCCTATTGTAACAAACTCTAGGGAACTGTCCACGTTTCGTACATCAGAAATTTGGTTTTTGAATATTATACCAATTTGAGGCTTGAAATTTTTATTGTTTTTGTGTTTGTGATATAATTGGTTTGGCCTGTAAATTCTAGAAATTCTACAATTTGCCAAAAAATGGCTTTACCCTAGAGCACTAACTGTGAAGACCTGATGCTACAAATAGCATGTTTAATTATTTGACATACTTGGATCAGAGTCAAATACTAGTAGATATTTTAATTTAACTACACTATTTGAAAATTATAAAAGTTATAGTTTGGAAATTATAAAAGCCTGTAGAATTCCAGTCTTGAACTGAAAGCCCACAACTGATTTTGGGAGAACATTCTTGTGTTTGAATAAATGGTCAAAATGCCTTTTTGTTTGACAGGGTGACTTTACAAGGACAGGTGAAAGGAAGTTAGCAGGAGTTATGAAAGATGGAGTTAACTCAGCAAATAGGTATTACCTCAATCGATTTAAGGATGCTTATAGGCAAGCTGTTATAGGTAAGGAACAGAAATATTTTCCTTTCCTTAAAATTTATTATTCCTTCTGTGACTAACATTTTATAGAAATCAACTTCATTAACATAACTCATGTTTTGTAATATACTTGTGTTTCTATATTGAGCATCTTACCCAATAAATCAAATTCAAGTTTTTGCAAGATTAGAATTTGAAATATTTTGGACTGGAGCAATAAAAGAAGCCATTTCCATACATAATTGTCTGTTTGCTACTCATGTAACAGAAAGTAAGATTTTTGAATCTCCTGGGGTGTGGAATAAGTACCCTCAACAACTAAGAACTTCTTATTCTGTTTGCTTTCATGTAATGCAAGGCTAAGAAAACTGGATGGTTCTTCTCTTCCTGTACGCCATTTATCCTATGTTCTTGATGTGGACAAATCCATTATTCTTTTCCATAGCATGGTTTAACAAGATTTTGGGGTACCAGATTTAGAGATTATCCTAACCAACTTATTTTTTAGAAGAAGTGGAAGGGTAGATGACCTAGTAGAATTTATGCATGGACATGTTTTTAATTTCCATGAAAATATTACCTTATAGGATTAAAGTAAGTGGAGAATATTCTGGATTAGAACCAGATGTAACATAGTTGATCTGTGGTCCCCACGAATCTTTTTAAAATCCCATTTTTCCCCCTGATTATTTACCATACACATTAGTCTAATAGGGCCTAAGTACAAGCTACTTAGGAATTTCTGATATACAGAAGATGTCTGATTTATTTGACAGAGATGGGGGCGGTGGTGGTGCATGCTAGTGACTACAGAATAGCACAGGGTTTAGCAGTTTAAGGAAAAAAATAAGGTACCTTGCTTCCACTAGTTGATCTAGCAACTGAATTTTGTCACTGAGGACCCAGGTTCTCAATTGTCCTCCCCCCAATTCAGCCATTTATAGTGTCAGCTTCCTCCTGATCCCCCCCCTGAATGTGCTCTCCTCAAGGTTGAGAGAGAGAAGGAAGTAGCAGTCTGGGCTCATCACTTCCCATTGTAGGGCCAGTTAGCAGATCTACTTTCCCAGAAGCCTCCTTGAGTCTCATTATCCCAAATAACTGCTGGGAATGGGAGTATAATGATATATTAAGGCCTGAGCTGCATGCCCCACCAAGAGGAACTTATTAATAGTTTGTCTGTTCTGATCTTTTGCTCATATTTTAAATTGGCTTTTTATTATTGAGTTGTAGGAGTTCTTTCTATATTCTGGATACAAGTTCCTTACCCAATAAATGAGTAAATCTTTTCACTTTTGTGATGGTGCCCTGTGAAACACAAAAGTTGTTAATTTTGATGCTGTCTGGTTTGTCTAGTTTTTCTTCTGTTGCTTATGATTTTAGCGTCACATCTAGAAAATTATGCCTAATGCAATATCACAAAGATTTGTGTGTTTTCTTCTAAGGGCTTTTATAATTTTAGGTCTTACGTTCTCTTTTGTTTTTTAAAAACATATTAGTAAACTAAGATGATGATAGATATTAACACTTCTACCCTAGATCTGATGCAAGGCATTCCAGTGACAGAAGATCTTTATTCCATATTTACGAAGGAGAAAGAGCATGAGGCTTTGCATAGGGAAAGCCAGAGAAGCCACCAGGAACTTATCAGCCAGCTCTTACAGAGTTACATGAAGTTACTACTTCCTGATGATGAAAAATTCCACGGGGGCTGGGCGCTCATCGACTGCGACCCCAGGTGAGTTGGACTTGTCTCCTGGTGACTAATTGCTCACCGCAGATGCTCGGTCCTCGCGCGGAGGCGGGAATGGCCGTGCCCTGCCGCCCTCGGGAGCGCCCAGTTCCCGCGCTCCCGCCGGAACTGTCCAGCACGGGCCGCCGGCTGCCCTCGCCGGGCGCGTGCTTCCCGTCGCCGAGCGCGGGTCCGGCTGGACGGCCACCGGCAAGGCCCGGTGTGACCGCTCCGGCCGTTCCTGCCCTCCCACCCCCAGTGACCAGCGCCCGGCCGCCGGCGGCGGCGTCTCCACAGAGCCAGCCCCGTGCAGCTTCCCGCCCCCTGAAGTCAGACGCCCCTTTCCTCCCGCGGCAGCTGAGTGGCCAGGCGCTTAGCAGCCGCGTCCCTTAGGCTTGTGGTGATGCAGGGGATGGGCACTCTGCCGCGGTGCCCCTCCAGCGTCCCCCGACCCCCAGCGTCCCCTCAAGGCGTGTAAAGGCAAAGGCGTGAACGAATTCTCGCGGGAGCCGGCCACCTGGATACCCCTACCCACTGGAGGGCTCGGGATGCGCTGGACAAGATGCGCATGCGCGCTGGCCACCGGAAGCGGGGGCGACGCTAGGCTCGTCCCCTGGGCGTGACTTGGCGCGGCCGCGTCACGCGGCTGCTGCAGTCGCCGCATTGGCTCGCGGGCGCGAGCTCGGGTGCAGGCGGCCGTCCGAGTGAGGGCTTCAGGCGCGCACGGATGGACTGACTGACTGACGATGCCGCGCTCGCACAGGCCGCCTCTGGGGCAGCGGGCCGCCGCCGCGGCCGCCGAGCCTAACTCTGACAGTGTGCTCGCTATGACTTTCAAGATATTTCTCCTTTTTGCGGGACTTATGGTTAAAGTTCCTGTCGGGTTATATTTTTCCTGCAAACTACTTCTTTTCCAAAGTCTGATGTTAATGTCCCCTGAAGACAGCGCCTTCTACGCGACTATTGTCGCAGTGGTGGGGCTCCATGTGGTACTAGCGATTTTCGTGTTCATAGTGTGGAAGGAGGGCTTGCCCCAGTGGCGGGAAAACAAAAATGAATAGAACAGCTGCAAACCTGGGGTGGGGTGGGAGGGGACTACCTAAAGGGTTTTTTCTTCTTGTTCGTGGTGGTTTTTTTTTTTTTTTACTTTTAAGGGAAGGGTGGTTGGGGAGGGGAATTAAGTATTTATTGTAGTTAAGACAAAGTAAAAATGGGGTGGGGGGGCTGACAATTTTCGACCGCTTGTTACGTGCCCAGTGCTTTTCTTTGAGGACATAATGTTTTTGACTATCATGTTTAGCTGATGTAAATATTAATGCCAAAATAGGAAACTAAGATAAAAGTAATACTGTAATTAGTAGCAACAGAATCTATTTCATAGTAAAATATGTGTCGTGATGTAATTTTTATGACTCCGCTCAAGCTCAGTTTTCAGAGTGCACGTAAGTACCAAGGCACAAAACTAAATTTCGTTTTACGGTGTTTTCAGTGAAGCTGCTAGGATCATTGAATTTATAATTTTCTTTTTCCCGTTGATTAATTGGTTGGTGCTCAGATTTTGGCTCCTAGAATCCATATGTGTGTTACCGGGTTTTGGCATCTTATTCATTGTTTTTAAGTATATTGCTTTACCCGAAAATTGAGGTGAATTTGTTATTTTAGATTAAGATCTTATTAGACTTAAGCTGCAGCAAGGTGCCACTGATATAGAAAACTGCATTTCAAATTTTGGTAAATCCTTCCCTGCAGTACCCGTTGAACAATGACATAATTCTTACACAGATTAAGTATGTGGTTTAAGTTTCATCTACAAATGATTTTTTTCATTATCTTGTTTTTCAGTAGCATCTTGATAAGGTCTAGGGAATAGGTACAAAATCCTCAGGCAGAAATATTGGTAGTTCTTACAGTGGCATTTGGAGACCAGTATGAGAATGCAGATTGATCTCTACTTTTTGTTTTTTAAAAGATTTTTCAAATGGATAGATTGTATTATGTTTAGCTTCAGAAGTAGAACCGATTGATTATTTATTTGATTTTCTTTTTTTCTGTTGGCCAATCTTGTGACCTAAGTGGTTCTGCTGTAGAAATATTCTTGGCAAAAAACGCAGATGAAAATGAAAATATTTAATTCCCTGTGTCATGTTTGTTTAGCCTCATTGATGCTACTCACAGAGATGTGGATGTGCTGTTACTGCTTTCTAACTCTGCCTACTACGTGGCCTAGTAAGTTGCTTACTGATTTAAAGCTTTTGATTTTTTAAACTTGAGTAAATTTCCTTCTTAGAATTTATTACAAAAAATGTAAGAATCTGGTTTTATTGTATATTTTATGCAGCCTTATTGAACCCCTTTACCTTTTTGTAACTGTTAACATTCTGACCTCCTTTTATGGTTTGAAAATGATTTTAAAGTTAAAATCAATGTTTATTTAATATTGTGTTCTTTTAGCATTTAGTATTATTTCCTATATATCTCCCAGGTTTTGATGTACTCCATATATTTTTGTCATTAATGGTCATATATCATTGTTTGTAGTACTATAATGTATATTCCCATTAGGTATTGAGTTACTTCCAATTTTTTGTTATTATGAATGATGCAGCTATCTTTATACAGATAACTTGTGTGTGTGCACACATACGCATGTGTGCTTCTCTTTGGTTACAAGGGTATGATGAATTATATGATTTTTGTGATTTATTGTTACATTTATCTCCAGAAAGACTACTGATTAACAATGCTTCTAGCAAAATACAAGTAATTGTTTCCTCAGCCCAGATGCCTGTTGGCATAGATCACATGGATTTTTCATTTGATTTTGGATATCAAATTTATCTGCTGTATTATTCCCAAATACATAGGGGGGGGGTGTGTTTTGCCTTTTAGATTAGGTTTTAGGTTCATTTTCATTTTATACAAGTTTTTATAAAACTGAGATTATTTTTACCTTGTGATTTTCTTTTTTTTACTGTAAGATCTACAGACTTTTTCTTTAGCCATTTTGAACTATATGTTATTCTTGTTTAATCAAGTTTTTAAAATAGTGTTTATGTTTAACTCAACAGGTATGTATTATGCTGTGGAAGATTAACTGCATGTAATAGTTTGCATGTATTATACCTCAGGTGACAAACCAAATATGCTTTTTGATTTTAATCCTCTTTTACTTTTCCATTTATCTAGTTATGATGATGAAGTTGATAAAGTAAACCAGTATCAACGACTAAGTTTAGAAGACCTGGAAAAAATAGAAATAGGTAACTTTTTACATACTAACAAAGTGTCATAGAAAGCAAATGGTATTGCTTCTGAGAGTGGCTCAAATTAGTTAGGCAACTGGTATAACATGTTAGAAACCAGAAAGGGATATTCCAAGCCATCTATTTCTCAGGACTTCCTTTCTATTTTTAGAGGTTAGTGACAGATGTATAATCTAATGATAATAACTGTATTCGTTTTATTATTTACACCTTATAAAGATTAAATAATTGAAACAGTTTTTATGGCCTCATCAAACCAAATGATCATGGTAAGCTCATATTTTTTGTGCTCTCATTTAGATTATAAAGAAAAATGGGTTAAATACCTAATTGATGGATATGTGTTGATCTTTTGGATATAGAAGTAAGCAAATGTTAGGTGAACGATATAACTACACATATTCATTTGGGTTTTTAGGTCCTGAACCCACTCTTTTTGGGAAGCCAAAGTTCTCCTGCATGCGATTGCACTACAGATACAAAGAAGCAAGTGGTTATTTCCACACACTGAGAGCTGTAATTCGAAATCCAGAAGAGGATGGAAAAGGTAAAAAGAGGAAAAGATGAAAGTATTCAGTGATAACTTTGTATCTGCTCTTACAAGCTCAAATAGAACTGGGACATTTTATACTGTAACTAACTGGAATGAGAACTGATCCAGGGAATAGCTTTGGGATGTGAGACAGTGAAACAGCAACTGTTTCCAGCAATGCAGGGAGATTATTTGAATGGATTATGTGGTTTTTGGCAAGGGGCTCTATAGTGGGGATTCTCTGTGTGTTTGGCCTTATCAGAAGCCATATAGGTGCCAGGGCTTTTCCTACCTCATGTTTCTCTTGTGGATAGTAGTCAGGACCATACCTGTCTTGTTTATAGCTCTTTCCTTGGCATCTAGCACACAGTGCAAACACAGTTTTAATTCTGGTTGATTTAGTTCTTTGCTTTTCTGTTAAAATTTGCTTTAGAACATTTTGAATTAGTTGGGGGATTAGTGAACAGGTAGTATTTTTTATAAATTATAGCAAATAAATTTGTACCGTATAACCACACATTTCGTTCAAGGTTGTATGAGTTAGAACTGCTATTTTTTTTAGTATGTTTTTGGAGAAATTGGCAAGCAGTTATCTCTGGGTTTTCAGATACCCTTCAGTGCATTGCAGAGATGTTGCAGATCACCAAGCAAGCCATGGGATTGGATGTACCTATAATTGAGAAAAAACTTGAGAGGTGAGTATACTACTTCTCCCAAGATTTTCTTTGGGATTGTCTCCCAAGAATAAAGATGTTATTATCTGAGGTCTTATTTCTTTAAAAGTATTTGCAACAGGGAGTTGGGAGGGGATCACATTAACGCAATGTATTGGTATTTAGAGAGGTAAGTATCAAATATGTTTGGATCAAAAAATAACACTTTTTGTTTAAAGTCTGTATCTATATAATTTTCAGATAATTTTTAGAGTTACAGAAGAGTTGCAAAGATAGAGTGTTTCCATTTTACCCTTCATTCAGCTTTCCTTTATGTTACCATCTTACATAACCATAGGACATTTATCAAAACTAAGAAATTAACCTTCGCACGATACTATTAACCAAAGTACAGAACTTATTAGGATTTCACCAGTTTTTCCACTCATGTCCTTTTTCCATTCCAGGCTCCCACATTGCATTTAGTTGTCTCCATAGTTTAATCTATGTTAAGTTCCTCAGTCTTCCCTTGTCTTTTATAACTTTGACACTCTTGGCCAGTTATTTTGTTAAACATCCCTCAATTTAGGGTGTTGAGATGTTTTTTCATGATTATGCTGAGGTTATGCCTTATTGAGAAGGACACCATGGAAATAATGTGCACTTTTCAGTGCATCATGTTGTAGGGAGGGGAAGACGTGACATCCATGTCTTACTGTTGATATTAACCTTGATTACTTGGCCAAGTTGGTGTCTGCCAGGATTTTCCACTGTAAACTTACTGTTTTCCCCTTTATAATTACTATTTGGGGGGAGATCCTTTGAGATTATGCAAATAATATAGTTTCTGTTTAAACCTACTATTTTCATAAGCACTAGTCAGTGGATCTTGTCTATAGTAATTATTCCTATGGTGATCTAATTACGGTTTTTCTAATTCCCTCATTCCTTCTACACTTGTTAATTAGAATTCTTTTATAAGGGAGGTTTGATTCAGTAAAATGGGAAGTTTTAAGATGCCTAATTGTAGAAGTGTCTACCAAAATCTGTAACCCTTTTGGAGGGATTTTTGACTTTTATTATTTTTATTCCCTGGTTGGCTACATGACTCAAGCTTCAGTAATATTGGCCTATATATGAAAATTGATCATGGCCAATTTAAATTTTTGTATGTAATTTTTAAGAACTATATTATGGAAAAATTTTGAGCTATATAAAATTCACACAAATTACTATAACACAGCCACTATTGTGTAGTTATAATACATAAAAATACATTTGCTCTTTCCCCTCCAATTTGTTTTTTTAATAACAAGGCCTCTAAGTATAAACTATTTCATCTACTCCAAAAAAATGATCTGTTCCAATTTTGGAATAAAAACTGGCAATACAGGACTTAATGAATTGTACAGTATAAATACCATGTATACATGAGTGGGTTTACGAGGTTAATTTTGAGTGTACTTTGTTTGCCATAGATGATGAGTTTACAGGTAACTCATTTAAGATGCCCATGGTTGCTATCACTTTCATACAGTTTTTTCTCAGTTCTTTTTCTTGTATACATTTGCAACCTATACAGGTTAAACCTTTTATATATATTTATATATTTAATATCCTTTCTTGGTGAACACTATATGCATTTTCCATATTACTATAGAATTCATAACTATCATTTTAATAGCTGCCTGCGGTGATGTGTTTGCAAATATCTTGTGTGGATTCAGAACATGGACTCCAATTGGCCAGACTTTTCACCCTTCAACCTTAGTATTCCTAAGGAGAGATACTTAGTATTCCTTTACTTCAACTTTGTTATCTGTAAGATAATAAAGTCTGTGTCAGAGTTGGATGGATTGAATGATGATGCACTTAGAATAACACCTGGCACACAGCTGTTAAACCCAGTTGCTAAAAATTTTGGTTGCTGCAGGCTTTTTTTCCTTTTATAAAAAAGTCATGGCCGGGCGAGGTGGCTCACGCCTGTAATCCTAGCACTCTGGGAGGCCAAGGCTGGTGGATTGCTCAAGGTCAGGAGTTGGAAACCAGCCTGAGCAAGAGCGAGACACCGTCTCTACTATAAATAGAAAGAAATTAATTGGCCAACTAAAATACATATAGAAAAAATTATCCAGGCATGGTGGCACATGCCTGTAGTCCCAGCTACTCGGGAGGCTGAGGCAGTAGTAGGCCCAGGAGTTTGAGGTTGCTGTGAGCTAGGCTGACACCAGGGCACTCTAGCTTGGGCAACAAAGTGAGACCCTGTCTCAAAAAAAAAAAAAAAGTCATGACAGATATCCTTGCCATGTATTTTTTCGTGTTTAGGATAATTTCCTGAGAATAGCATCCCAAAATTGGGAATCCAATTTAAAAGGTGTGTGAATGATTGTTGTTTATCAATTAGCTATGCATTGTTTTCAACAAATTAGAACCAGTTTCTTGAAATAAGCAAAATGTTTTCACTTATATTAATAATTGGAACTGGTGTCTTGGATTTCATGGGGAATTAACTATTTTTCTGTTTTAATTTGTAGGAAAAGCAGTAAACCTCACGAAGACATCATTGGTATCAGATCTCAGAACCAAGGGTCTTTGGCCCAGGGAAAAAATTTTTTAATGAGCAAATTTTCATCTCTAAATCAAAAAGTAAAGCAAACCAAATCTAATGTAAATATTGGCAACCTACGAAAGCTAGGAAACTTTACAAAACCTGAAATGAAAGTAAACTTTCTAAAACCAAACTTAAAAGTAAATCTTTGGAAATCAGATAATAGTCTTGAAACCATGGAAAACACAGGAGTGATGGATAATAAGGTCCAGGCAGAGTCTGATGGGGACATATCTTCAGATAATGACTCATACCACTCTGATGAATTCCTTACAAATTCCAAGTCTGATGAAGACAGACAGCTAGCTAATTCTTTAGAAAGCGTAGGGCCGATAGATTATGTTCTTCCTAGCTGTGGTATTATTGCTTCAGCACCTCGATTAGGCAGTCGATCCCAGTCTATTAGCAGCAATGATATTAACATCCATGCTCCTTCAGAGATTACTATTGCTCATGGGAGTGGGCTTGGAAAAGGCCAGGAGTCTCCTCTGACGAAAAGTCCTTCTGCTGACAACATACACATACTGACTAGCTTTGCCAAGCCTGTGGATATTTACTGCCACAGATTTGTGCAAGATGCACAAAACAAAATGACCCAGCTATCAGAGACCAGATCTGTGTCTCAGCAGGCTGGTGAGGAAGGAAACCAAATGACCAATCAAGTTCCTAATGAAGATACACAATCTGAATCAGCGGAACAGACACCTTCCCGACCATCTCAATTAGATGTGTCTTTTTCTGCAACAGGTCCACAGTTTTTGTCAGTTGAACCAGTACATTCAGTCTTATCTCAAAAGACCCCCAGCTCCGGTTCCAGTATGCTTGAACTTGAGACAGGGCTTCATGTAACTCCTCCTTCAGAAAGCAGTAGCAGAGCAGTCTCTCCCTTTGCAAAGATTCGAAGTTCCATGGTCCAGGTTGCTAATATTACCCAAGCTGGATTAACCCATGGGATAAACTTTGCAGTGGCAAAAGTTCAAAAGAGTCCTGCAGAACCTGAAGTGGTTAATGAAGTCCAGCAAAAAGAACTTAAAAATATGTTTATACAATGTCAGACACGTATAATTCAGATTTAGTTTTAGCCACAAAGAATCCTTCCATGGCTTTTATTTAAAAATTTGAAAAGTTTTCACATATTAGGGTATTTAAACTTGTACTGTCTGAATTTAGGGGTCACAAATTTCTGTTTTTTGGGAAGAGTTTTAAAAGGTGTTTGAACCTGAGCAGATTTCTAAATTTGAGAGCCAGGACTACAAAAGTGCATCACCCTAGAATGGGTAGACCTGAGTAGCTTATACACTACAGAGCACTTTGCTCACTTGAAAGAATTCACGAACAGGTCACTTTGGGATGTAACCTGAATCTTTGCTGGACATGGACATCTGCCTCTAAACCACATAGTATGAAAGTTGGAGTATTTCAGCAAGTATCAGTTTGTCTCCTTGTCTTTAGAGCCTTACTCTGTTGTGATTCTCAGCTGAACATTATGTCTATTGTAACTTTGATAAGCATTCCACTTTTGTTATTTATTAGTGGTATCTTTTTTTGAAGTCTCAAATCTTGTGACTATTAAAGTACCATTGTAATTTAAAGTGACAGTGTGTTAGAATTCCTTGCATAACATTTATGGTAAATTTGTCATAATTCAACACCTGGTCTGAGCTGTTCCAAATATTTCACTCCTTTCAAGTATTCTCATGATCTCAAAAATGATCCCATGAATCACAAACTATTTTAAAACCAAAACACTCTATACTGAATGCTTTATTCTGTTGCTACCAACTTTTCTTCTGGGTCTCGAAAATATTGAGTATTCCCAACAAAGAAAAGCAAAAAGCCAAGGTAAGTGATGAAATATCCATGTTTAAGCTCTACCAAAATTAGTTCCAAAGAGATTTTTCAAAACTAAAATTACCATAAAGCAGTGTTTGTTTAGTTCCAAACAGGGTTATATACATGGTTGTTCAGTTTCCTGGTCATTCATATGGGACTAACATCTTGCCTTAAATCACAGCAACAAACTTGATTGTTCGCATGTATAGGCAAGGGAGAAAAGGGCTCTGCAGTGCAGAGTTCCACTGTGCTGCCTGGGTGGGCCTTGAGTAGGAGGGTCATCTCCATTTAGCTGTGTCATGTTTTTCCACCAAGAGGACACAATCTTTTTTCACACAAGATTACATGGGATGCTGAATCTTACAGTTCATGAAGAAAAGCCCAAGGTACTGGTAATTTGGGAAGTTTTATTTATTGGAAGGAGGTTCTTTCAAGGGAACTTTTCTCCAAGACCAAGCAAATTATTTCTCTTTGGTGAATTACAATTTACATTGGCACAATAAACACATGGTAACTAATCTACTTTGTTCTAGGACAATTAAAGAAAATGTATTTCATTCTGACAGATCCAGTTGAGCTTTCATTTTATTTCTAAAAGTTTAAGGAAGGCTAGTCTATCAGTTATAAAAATGAAAACCAGTTAGAATTCTAATATAAACATTATTTACATTAGTTTATAAAAATAGATTTGAATTTAGGAAAAGTTAATATTGAACTAGTAATTTTTACTTCATTAGGCATGAATTCCTTGGTTTTTCAAGGCTGACCCTGTTTCCTTGGTTAACAATGTCAATTTAGGCCTCACAGGAAAAGTTTTAAGGGATCATTTAATTGATCTGTTTCCAACTAGGTAAGTTACTTACTAGAAGAAATTAATCTTTATACATACCATTCACAGCTTAAAGTAACATTCTAACCTTTCTGAAGATCCTTGTTGCCACGATTTATATTACTTATAGTAATATGCTCTGACATTTTTGTTCCTTTAAAAGTTGGATATTAAAACTAATTGGTCTGGGGAAAACCTACCTGCAGTTGTATCGGGCTGTTACCGGAGAAGCAGATATTAGTTGATCAAACACGTTTAGAACTGAAACTCATAAAAAGCTAAAAATTGAATACAATCAACCAAAGTAAAAAAACCATTCTTTCTAAAGAGGTACTATTTTGTTTTCATACTTGGGCAAAACTTTGTAGGGCAGCATTCCCTTAAAAGTGTGGTTCCCAAATGCACTGGGATGTAATGAGAAAAATAAGGACAATGTAGTGGGGTTTATCTCATGTTCTGAGATTGTCCTTTTATGAAAAAGAAGCGATAATGCAGTTCTTTCAGATTACTTGGTAAAGTAAATTGGCAACCCGATAGTCCCCCCAAAAATGTGCAAATATTACTGCTGATCCATGAATTCCAAAAATTTGGGAGCCACTACTGTGCAAAAGACGAGTTTTTCAGACTGTTAATAACTGTTAAGTGGAAAAAAGTTTCTGTGGCCAAGTGCCTGGGAAATGACAATACAATGGCAATCACAGCCCATTCCCATAACTTGAACTACTGAGGACACCTAGCCCCATTGTTAATTGGAAAGACAGAAATATGAAGTACACAATTCTCATATGAAATTAACACCAGCAATTCAACAGAGTCTGGCCTATGACTTATCTGAAGCTAAGGAAATGGTATAATCAGCAACATTAGTCAATATTAAACTTTTAATATCAAATACTTTTTTTTTACATCATTACTAATTTATATAATTATAAAACAAACTTGAAAAGCTCCATAAAACCAGTAAGGTAAAAGCCCTTACTGAATATCATATAAACTTCAGATGTTACCAGGCTTAATTTCAGGAAAAGTCATTGGTTTGTGATACAAATTATCTATAAAACGATGTGGTATAAATGATATTTGAATTTTACAATAATGCGACTACCATTTGCCCATTATTCTTCATTGGCCTCCGATCTTTAAAGTTCATTTCCATTCACACACTTCTGCTGCTGAAGCCTGGTTCTTCTTAGAGATTCCAGCTGCTTTGCTCTTAGCCATCGTTCCCTTGACAGTGTTGTCTGACCAGCACTGAGAGACAGACACCTGGTGTGAAATACAGAAACAAATTTAAGTCTAGAGCTAACACAGTAAGTTTTTAATTTTTTCTAAGACCTAGGAATACTTTTTAAATGTAACAGTTCATGTTAGGAGACAAGACCGTCTGGTAGCTACACAAAAGTCAACAGCCAAGTTATACTTCTACAAAGGCATCTTTCAAGAGTAAGAATTGGAGGGTGGCTCACTCTTTGAAACTTAGAGAACAAGCAGCATGCCTGCCTGTTTCACTGAAGAAATCACTAGCCAAACGTGATTATTGATCCCCCTCAGTAAGCCCTTTTACACGATGTTAGGAAAAGTTCGTTTCCATTTTTAGAAGTCTGCCTTAGTTAATGATGAATAAATCAGGAGACTTATACACAGCCTGCTGAAAAAGCAATTATGGACATGCGCTACTTACCGAGCCACCACAAGCAGCTGGTGGAGATCATCAGCGGTGATGCTCTGAGGGTCATTCTTACGCATTTCCACAAAGTCATCCTCAACTGCCTTTATCGAAAGAGTAAATGGACTTTAAAACTACCCCTTAATGAACAGCTTTAAGAAGAAATGACATTTGTGGTGGTGTAAGGTTAAGGAAAGTAACATGGATCCTTGACTACTTTAAAAATGAGGATGTCAGCCTTGCCTTAGACAAAAGGAGACAATATGGGTAAAAACACTGACAACCAAAACTTTATACTGATAAAATAATGCTATTGATGGAAATATTCTAAACAAAATAATGAAACTCAATTTGAGAAAGTCACACAAACATTCAAATGAGCAACTAGCACAGCAAACACGATGCTTTTCAACAAATGGAAGAGTGATACTAGTGAAATGGCAGAGCAAGGACCTCTAAAACTTGTTTCTACCATTAAAGCAACAGGAACACTGATCAAAACTAATTTCTTCAAAAGTCTGGAAATAAACCACGCACTTCTAGCCATCCAGACAGTATTTGTGCAACAAAACCAGGTGACTCTCGGTAAGAATGTTGACATTTGTGGCATTTTACCTTGCCCTATTCCTGTGTTCCAGCCCATCCCACTGGGTGACAGCCTTGAAAACCAACAGCCTGGCAACCACCAGAGAGGGTAGAACAGGGCTGGAGCCCCTTCAAAGCCCCTTCATTCCCAGAGTGGTTCCCTGGAAGAACCCACTTGCAAGGTTGTTTGTATGTAACCTGACTTGAAGCCTACCCAGGAGGAACAGCCTTTCCCCAGGGTATTTACCAAAAAGAATCAGAAGAAATTACTGATCCTCTTGGCTGCCTCAGACAATGGATAATAGTTGTGGCCAAACCCTTAAATAGAAAGGCTAGGGGATGAGATGTCCACAGAGGGCTTTGAAAACCTCACAGGCTTTCTAGAAATTTAGAAGGCCACATGCATGCTCAGAGACCTTAAGCTACCACCCTCTGGATAACCTCAAGGCTCTGTGTAAGCAGGAAATGAAGGATAAGGCAGGGCTGTACACTGTATGGCTAACTGTCGAAAGCATGCACCAACGTGTACACAGAGCTCCTTAGACTGGGAGACTTACTACCAGGCATTTAAGGAAATTTGTGTCCAACAATTAACCACAAAACTAGCAGCAGACACTTCACTGCCCACATGCAATAAAGCAGACTTTGTAGAATTAGTGCGAAAAAGTCACTAAACCACCAACCAAGAACAAACTCTAGGGAGGTTTAATGTCTAGAATCTGATTTCTAGAACAGAGCTGTGATATTATACTTAAAATGGCTGATTTTGAACAAAAAAATGAAACATAGAAAAAAGAAGGTATGGCCCACAATTTGGGAAAAAGTGAATCAAAAGAAACTTTCCCTGAGGAAACCAAACATCAGACTCCCTGGACAAAGACGTTAAACTGCCTCTTTTAAATATATTCAAAGAGCTAAAGGAAGCTACATATAAGGAACTAAAGGAAAATATGAGAATGATGTCTCACCAAATACAAAGTATCAATAAAAAGATAGAAATAATTTTTTAAGAGAAGCAAATAGAAATTCTGGAGCTGAGGCCAGGCGTGGTGGCTCACGCCTGTAATCCTAGCACTCAGGGATGCCGAGGTGAGAAGATAGCTTGAGCTCAGGAGTTCGAGACCAGTCTAAGCAAGAGTGAGACCCCATCTCTACTAAAAACAGAAAAAATTGGCCTGGTGTGGTGACATGTCCCAGCTACTTGGGAGGCTGAGGCAGGAGGATCACCTAGGCTGACACCACGGCACTCTAAGCCCCAGAAACAGAGCGAGACTCTGTCTCAAAAAAAAAAAAATTAAATAAATAAAAATCTGGAGTTGAGAAATACCGTAACTGATAAGAAAAAATTCACTAGAGGTATTCAGCAGTTTGAGCAGGAAGAAGAAAGAATCAGTAAACTTGAAGACAGGTTGACTGCCATTATCTGGTCTATGAAAGAAAAAAGAATGAGAAAAAATGAACAGACGTCCTGTAGCATACCATCCAATGCACCAACATACATATCATGGGAATGCCAGAGGGAGAGGAGAGAATGGGCAGAAGAATCTAAATAAACAATGGCCAAAACCTTCTCAAATTTGGTGAAAACTTCCCAAGTGTACATTAATCTATACTTCTAAGCTCAACAAACTCCATACAGGATAAATTCAAAGAGATATATACCTAAACACATCAACTAAAACTGTCAAAAGTCAAAGAAAGAATCTTGAAAGCATCAAGAGAAAAATGACTGTTTAAATAATCCTCTCATCAGAAATTAGCTGATTTCTCATTAGAAACCAGAGGCCAGAAAAGAGTGGGAGGACATAGTCAAAGTGATAAGAAGACTATAAACCACAAATTCTACATCCCAGCCTTTAAGGAGAAATTAAGGAATTGGTCCAGATAAACAAAAACTTAATACGAACCCACATAAAGAATGCCAGTATGGCCAGGCATGGTGGCTCACGCCTGTAATCCTAGCACTCTGGAAGGCTGAGGCAGGCGGATTGCTCAAGGTCAGGAGTTCAAGACTAGCCTGAGCAAGAGCGAGACCCCCGTTCTCTACTAAAAATAGAAATTATCTGGACAACTAAAAAAAAAAAAAAATATATATATATATAAATTAGCCGAGCATGGTGGTGCATGCCTGTAGTTCCAGCTACTAGGGAGGCTGAGGCAGGAGGACTGCTTGAGCCCAGGGGAGTCTGAAGTTCCTGAGAGCTAGGCTGATGCCACAGCACTCTAGCCCGGGCAACAGAGTGAGACTCTGTCTCAAAAATAATAAATAAACAATAAAGAATGCTGAGAAAGGTAACTATATAGATAAATATAAAAAAAGAGTATAAATGTCTTTTTTGTTTACAACTCTTTTTTTTCTGATTTAAAGACAACTGTAAAAGCAATAATTACATATGTGTTGATGAGCATACAATGTATAAAGGTATAATTTGTATAACAAAAACAGCACAAAGGAGAGAAGAAGAAATGGACTTATAAAAGAACAAAGTTTTTGTATATTGTAATTAAGTTGGCATTAATCCGTTACAGATTGTTATAGTTAACACATTAATTTTAGCCCTCAAGGCAACCACTAAGAAAGTAACTTTAAAAATATTGTAAGGGAAACTTCAAGCGAATAAAAGGGACAATAGAAAATATCTATTTCAAACAAAAAAGACAATGAATAGAGAAACAAAAAAGATACAACATATAGAAAACAAAACAGCAAAATTATGTTATCAGCAATTACAGCAAATGTAAATTAGTTAAACACTACAATCCAACACAGGGAAATCCTTTATTTTAACCCAAACATACCTTGGTTATTTCGTCAGATATGCTATAATCCAGGAATCTCAAAAGTGTTAGATAAATGCGGAATTTGTTCAGCACAGATGGCAGCACCGCTGAGAGAAGGCTGTTCATGTACTCCTCCATGTTTGGCGGAATTAGCTGAGGTTGTAAGTGAATCTGGCAGTCTGCCTGAAAAGAGTATACAGTATTTTTCAAGTTCCTAAATTAATCTACATTTTTAGGAAGATGCATTATCTCTATCAGCCCCTAAAGGAATTAGAAAATAGCACTGAATTACTCAGGATGAGGGAAGAATCAATGTTTAATATTAATTTACATGCTCTCTATAACTACATCTCAGCAATTACATAAGTTAGCTTTTTCTTGATTACTTATGATGTTTCCTCAGCAGTATCAGTAAGTACACCAAAAAAGTAGCCAACCTCTAAAGAGCAGCTAATTAAAATGTTTATCACACATTCCCACAGAAACTTACCAAGGAGCCATTTCATTCTTAGTCATAGACTGTTTCTCATCAATCACAGGTGAACACTATTATACAGAGAAACTATACACCTTTTAAACAACTGACAGTATTTCTCATCATCCTCAGAATTAAAAGCTCTCTTGATCATCACCATAAAGCATAAAAATAATTACCAAGTGATTAGGGACATTTTAAAAGGAACTAAAATACCTGTTACATAAGACTGGCAGAAACAACAGGTCAAAGGCAATAAGAATATACATCTGGAAGTTAATCAGACAATTTATAGACAACTTCTACTTTCTATGCTTAGATGTGGGAGTTTCTGCTGCCAACAGCTTTCCTTGTCTAGTGATCTGCTGAGTTTTCATCCCATGGCAGTACAAAATAACTCCCTTAATAAGCG
The DNA here is from genome assembly GCA_008750895.1 of Mirza zaza. Taxonomy (NCBI): domain Eukaryota; kingdom Metazoa; phylum Chordata; class Mammalia; order Primates; family Cheirogaleidae; genus Mirza; species Mirza zaza. Next base: position 33,065 of record VSMD01008891.1, on the reverse strand, counting down.
GCAGTCAAATCACAATTTTTTTTTAAACAATTGTAACTTTTTTTTTTTTTGAGACAGAGTCTCACTCTGTTGCCTGTGCTAGAGTGCAGTGGTGTCAGCCTAGCTCACAGCAACCTCAAACTCCTGGGCTCAAGTGATCCTTCTGCCTAAGCCTCCCAAGTAGGTGGGACTACCTGCATGCACCACCATACCCGGCTAATATTTTCTATATATATTTTTAGTTGGCCAATTAGTTTCTTTCTATTTTTAGTAGAGACAGGGTCTCGCTCTTGCTCAGGCTGGTTTCGAACTCTTGACCTTTAACAATCCTCCCGCCTTGGCCTCCCAGAGTGCTAGGATTAGAGGCGTGAGCCACCACGCCCAGCCATAACTTATTAATAAGGAGCACCAAGAAACAACATAAATGTAGATATCTTTCCAGTATCAACCTCCCTCCATTTAAAAATGACTCATCATACCGGGAGGAGTGACCTTCCCTCCGAAGTAATAAAAACATTAATATTGCAGGGGAATTCCATCTGGTGGTAACTGAAGTCATAATCCACCTTTTGCCAAGTTATCAGGTTGTTCAGAGCAGTCACATTGTGAACACCTACAAAAGAAAATTTTCATCATTTGACTTTAATCACCTAAACAAATTAGTTTTGCTGACATTGATTATAAGACATGAGGTTTCTACTGCTTTAATGAAGGATATGAGGTTATTAAGCTAAACCACTATGCTTAATGTTCACTAGGAAATAGTCTTCACAGTACTAGTTAAAGCTAGAACTTTCTGAGGCCAACATTCCCCAAAATCTAATACCTAGCACCTGATATGCAAGCAGACATAAAATAGGTTCCCACTAAGTATGATCACTTTTTAAGTGTGTTCACAGGGCTAATATGGTAGAACTAAAGCTATTTTTATACATAGATAAGGCTAGTGAACTTTACTGATTTTATACCCACCTTTGCCTCAAATGTGCCCAATCTACATTATTTTTACTTCTACCTTTACCACTTGAATTTATCACCAGTAGTATCTTCTCTTCATTTGACAAAGCAATCTGCTTTCTTGTAATTTTATAACATGTACAATAATTGAGGTTATTTCAAACCATCTGATCTATTAAATATTTCTTTCAGTGATTCTCTGAAAAATGTTTAAAACTTCATAATGGGAGATAAAAAGCATTTTATTATATATATCTTTTCTACACTTATCTTTGGAGGTAACAGATGACTAAAGACAAAACTTCCTCCTATTTCAGCCTTTAAAAAGCTATTGTTCTACTGTACTATTTCCAGAATGCTATGACAAAATATAGTTGTGGTGCACAATTTAGTTTTTAATATATGCATTAATCAAATTCATTAAGCCTTTATCTTAAATATTTGTTAAATGTGAATTTGTCTTTGTCCACAGACATTCTTCTAAAGAGTCATTACTAGATCTGGCTTCAGTAGGAGGGAATTTAGAAATAGAAGGGAAACATCTATGTATCTACCTGGAGTGTCCAGCTGCCCTTGCTCCAGAAGAGTCTCATCAATTACAAGTGAAGTATTGTTGGGCAGCTGGAGAAGTCCACTGACCAAGCGATTGGCTGTGTAGTCTTTGTGGGGAATGAATTTCAAATGGTTCATGTTCTCTATAGTCATCTGTAGACGAAAAGACTGCAAAGAAACATTTTTAATGAGCAAATATCTAAGTTTCCCTGTTTTAAGAAAATATACATTTAAACACTGTGCTTTATAGGGAAAAAATGATCTTGTAAGTTTCTAAGGGAGTAGTGATACAGTTTCTTGAACTCTTGGAAGCAAAATGAATATATCATACATTAGAATTTCATTTATTCTATGAGCTGCTTTATTCTTAAATGTCTTGTTCAATACTCTTGAAGAATAATTTTTATCACCAATGATGCAAATGGTAGACAACTGACATATAAATATCAGATACCCAGCTTAACTTCTTTTATGTAATACAAACTAGCAAAAAAAAAAAAAAAAACCAGTGTATTTTAGTCATCAAGATAGGGAGAGTTTAACTTTCCTCTAAGCTCTTTGAGTTAAAATCATATTCATTCATCATAAACTACTACAGACTTTTTTGAACAAACTTTTCAGTAAAAAAATCAAGGAGCAGAGCACACCAAGCTGTGGTGAGGTGCTGCAGTTCTCATGACCCAGGCTGTGTGCCGCTTTCTCATCCAGTTCAACATGCTATCTACTCAACCCAGTGACACCTCCTTCCTTCAGCACCCTAAGCCCGCCACTCTCAACACCCTCTTCACTCTGCTTCATGTGCCAGTCCACTCTCCTACCACTCTAGCTGAGAAAGGACATGTGGTGGGGGTGGACACAGGAGGTTGAGGCAGCCAGGGAAGAGACCACATTACAGATACAAATGAACAGCCCCTAAAGCAGGGCCTGTGGGGTCTAGCCTTGGCTCTGCCATATAAACAAGGCAGTTCACTCGTGCTTAACTTGTTGTGAAAACTAAATAAAATATTACAGGAAAGTGTTTTGAAAAAGTTCACAGTGCTAGCCAGACATAAACACAGAAGTGACATAAGGGAATGAGATATAGTAAAAGTTAAAAAGTAAACAAACCCACTGCAAAGTGATATGGAATCAAAGGAAATACCTTATCATGTTATAACCTTTAGTACCTCCCTCAGAGAACAATTTCAGACTTTAAAATATAATTCAACACCTGAGAATGTGTGCACTACTTAAATCTTGGCCTCACAGAGTGAGTGGCCCCAGACTGCTGCTGCGACCTCACCTCCCCCATTCTCACCAGTGTTTATCCTACACCTGCTATGCTGGCCTCTCTGCTGGCACTCCTCAAACACACCAAGCACACGGTTGCCTTGGTGCCTTTGCATTTGTTCTCTCTGCATAGGATGGGCACTTCCCAGCAGCCATCTGGCTGGCTTCTGTACTTCCATCAAGTCTCTCCTGAAAACCATCCTGTTGGCAAGGCCTTCCCTGCCTCCACCACACACACCGGCAGCTGCCCCCTGGACCCACTGTCAGCACCCCTCTCCCTTTCCTGGCACTTTATTGTTCTTCAGGGCACTTAAATGACATACTATATACATAATTTGTTGATCTTCCACCTCAAAAATTTAAATTCCATGAGTGTACAGGATCTGACTATTTCAGTAATTCTCAAAATGTGGTCCAAGGAAGCCTCAGGGAATTGCTGAAACCCTTTTATGGGGTTAATCAGGTCAAAATCATGCATGGATAAGAGATCCTTTCAATGTACAATATAGATCAATGAATTTTACTATAGCAGAGTATGAAAAGTTTCAGACTGGACATGGTGGCTCATGCCTGTAATCCAGCACTCTGGGAGATGAAGGAGGGAGGATCACTTGAGGCAAGGAGTTTGAGACCAGCCTGGGCAACACATCAAGATCTCATCTCTATAAAAATTTTAAAAATTAGCAGGGCATACACCTATAGTCCCAGATATTCAGGAGGCTGAAGCAGGAGGAATGCTTGAGCCCAGGAGTTCCAGGTTGTAGTAAGCTATGACTGTACCACTGTACTCTAGCCTGGGTGAGAGAGTGAGACCTTATCCTCTGCTTAAAAAAAAAAAAAAAAAAGATTTTAGATTCCACACTTCAATTATATTTAAGAAAACGCCATGTAGACAGTTTTGGTCTAGTATCAAAAAGGAATACCCAGAGTTATATGAAAAGGTTATTAAAAAAGTCTTTCCTTTACCAATTATTTTTCCATCTGTGTAAGGTTAGCTTTCCTTCATATACTTCAATCAAAACACCATATTACAACAGATTAAATGCAAAAGCAAACTGAGAATCCAGCCAACTCCTATTAATCTAGATATTAAAGAGATTTGCAGAAATGTTAAACAATGTCACTTTTATCACTAATTTCTTTTGGTTTTGAAAAAGTTGCTTTTGTAAAACTGTTTGTGTTTATATGTAATCAATTTATTCTTTTTAATATTTTAATTTCCAATGTGGTATATTGATAAATATATCTACATAAAAAATAACTCTTTGAATCCTCAATACTTTTTCAGAGTGTAAAGTAAACCTAAGGAGAGTAAGAACTGCTGGTCTACTCTGGTCCACTGCTGCTTCTTGAGGGCCTAGAAGAGAGTTAGCACTCAGAGACACAAAAAATTTCATTCAATAAATGATCTAGGGCAATCTCTTAAATTTCCAAAGAGGTGATCAGTATTTTTAGCCACACAACTAATCAGAAACAATTCCCCTTTTCCCAAGATCTTACCACCACACAAATACTGTATTCCAGATGGCTTGGCAAATAAAATTAGCTCAACTTTCCAAACAGGAATCAAAATTGAGGCAATGGAGATAAAGATCTTTACTACCTCAGCTAAAAGAATTATGCTCCTATAGAGTTTATTTAGATTTAAGATTTTAACACAAAGGATACCAAATTGCACAAAAAAATTGGCATCAACAAAGTATAATTTTAAAGGATTATAACTGTGTTAATTGTTAGACTTACAGAAATTTGTGTTAAGGCAATTAAAAAGTGAAATGTTTAGGGGAGAGGAGATTTTAAATTATGCAATGTGGCAGGCTTTGTTTCCCCTTAAATGAGATCTACTAAAATTTCAAAGTTAAATATTTAGGTTGCATGAAAGGCAATTAGATGGATGTGTTCAGGGTGCTTAGGTTTATAATACACATATTGATCTTACAGCTGGCACAAGGTGTTGAATAATTCGATATAAGTTTTCTGTGAAAGTACTATTCCGTGGGCAACCACTCAAGTTAACTGTAAATTTTCCTAGTGGAAGAACATCTCTTCTTGAATATCTAGGGGGGGAAAAAAAAAGAAATCATTAAGATACTGAAGTTATTTCCTGATTTCCACTGAAAAGCAAGTAAAATTAGCTTAATATTATCATTAAAAATAAAGAACATTCTGACCAGTTATTTATCAGAATAACAGCAATACAAATAATAGCCAATACTATTTGATCATGTGCCAAAGACTGTTCTGAAGTCTTAAATGTTTTCTCATTTAATCCCCAAATATTTTGAGGTAGGTACTATTATCTTCATTTTACAGACAGGAAATCTGAGGCACAGAGATCTTATGTAACATGTTCTGCTACCCAGGACGTGATTGTTAGGATTTGAACCCAAGTAGTTTGGTTCCAGAAAATATACTCTCAACCACTATGCACTACTGCCTCAGATCCCATCTGAGGAAAGATAATATCCCATCTAAAGATGTTACTGCAGTGTTATTTATAATAGAGAAAAACTAGGAAAACTTAACATGTAGGGAAATGGTTACAGTATGGTGCAACTATATAACGAAATACAAAGTTCACGAAGTGTTACGGTGGGAAAATGTTTAATATATGTTAACTGCTAAAGACAAGATATAGCTCTGTGCTTAGAGTATAACTGAGCTCTGTGCAGATTTGTACACAGAAAGAAAACAAAGATGAACATGTACCAAAATGTTAACTGGGATTATCTTTAAGTAGTGAGATTACAGATGATTTCTATTTTCTTCTATATGTTCTTGAAACTTGTCAAAGCAGTGCATTAGTTTTGAAATAAGAAAACAAAGAAATACAATGGAGTGAGAGGGCAAGGTGCTAGTGTCAAAGGATATTTGTACCTTGTTGACTGTTTTTAGAAGCAGAGTCTTGGGATGTATAAACAGAGAATTCAGAATGTAAAAAGAATAAAACAGCTCATTTTATTCATCAGTTAGGTCCTTTATCTGATTTTGGCTCTAAAATTTAAGATGACGTAATCAAAATGCTAAATGTGAAACTGTGAGAAAAAGTTAAAAAAGGAAATTTGTTTATGATTCGGTCTAACACTTGTTACACTGAACAAATAAAAACCACTTGATGAAGCCTAATAAACTAAAACATACAAATTACATCACAAATTTTCTTGCTCTTTTCCACTTTCTATACACATCAAACTCCCTTAATTCCCACCAGGAATATAGCACTTACACTGTAGAGATGAGATGTAATATAAGGTATTCAGCAGCCAAACTATCCCCCAAAAGGGCATGAGTGAGGAACCCAAGCAGTTCTGCCCTGACTGGAGACAATTCAGACATGAAACTTGAAACAACTGTAGGAGGAAGGGAGACCAGATTCAGAATACACACACCAGTCTTGCAAGTGTCTTGCAGTAAAAAATAACTATGTGAACAAAGTACGATTCAGTTGATGACTAGTAAAGACTTGAAATATTAATAAGTGATGCCAATCTTAAAAGTAAGACAGCTTTGTATGCTCTTTTTTCAGCCTAATTTCTTTCTTTTTTGTTTTGTTTTTCTTTTTCCCCAATCTGACCACAGATCAAGTGGCCTAATTTCAATGAAGACAATTAAGAGGAAAATGGGGTAAAAAAACAGAGATTACTAGAAAAACTTATTCTGACAAATGAGGACCTGATTTTCAATTCTACGATAAGCATATGTTACAGGCAGCTCCAGACACATGCTGAAGCTAACAGTCACTAGTTCACTAGGCTTTAACACTTACAGGTTTTGCTCTCCTCTTTGTTAAGGCAAGCAGGCAATAATGGGTTAATGTGTTGCAACTTCTGGGCTAAAATCACATGAATTCTTGGCACTAATGAAGCAGGAGGACTGTGTACTCTCTGCTCTTCTGCTGTGTCTGTGCACTCCATTGGATCCAGCAGTGCAGAGGCATCCCTGCAGAGAGACAATAAAGCTTCAATTTGGAGAGAGATCAACTCTACAGATGTAAAAATAATATGCATCTCTGAAGACAAAATTAGAATTCAAGCCAAGAATATTTCTACCTGTACATCTCCTGTAAGAACAGAAAGTGGCTTCTCACTGTAAAATGTTATATATCACACAGATTTCAAGCTAGTTAGGTCATATTATGATATAATGTATTTATATTCCATTCTTTAAGAACAATAATATTTCCTCAGTATGCTATCACTGCAATAAATGGGATCCAGGATGTTACTCATTTTAAGGTTATTTCAAAACACAGATACTCTTTTTTCATCTATCAGCTGAGATACCAAATACTTCAAGGCACATCTCAAAAACTGGGGTCTTCAAAGGAAAAAAAGACATTCTATAATAAAGACATCTGCACTCAAATGTTTATGGCAGCATAATCACAATAGCAAAGATGTGGAAACAACCCAAATGCCCATCAATATATGAGTGGATTAATGGTATATGCATACCATGGAGTTCTACTCAGCTGCACACAAAAAATGTTAACCTAGCACCTCTTGTATTATCCTGGATAGAGCTTGAGCCCATCCTTTGAAGTGAGGTATCACGAGAATGGAAAAACCAGCACCACATGTACTCCCCCATCAAACAGGTACTATCTGATCAACACTAAGGTGCTCACATGGTAGTAATATTCATTGGGTGCCGGTCAGGTGGGAGGGGGCTGGTTTGTGGGGGAGTAAACTTACAACTTTTGGATGTGGAGCACACTATATGGGGGAAGGGCACGCTTGTAGCCCTGGCTTGGGCAAGGCAAAGGCATTATACATAACCAAAATGTTTGTACCCCTATAATATTCTGGAAAAAAAAAACAAACAAAAAAAACCTCCTGGGGTCTTTTTTTCAAATGCAATCTGGTATCTATTATTCATTGTGTGGAGAATCTATTCATCTCTATCTTGCTAATTATTTTTCCTAAATTTTATTCTTGCATGATACTTTCCTTGAATAGTGAGTGGACAAGCTATGAAAATAAAGGGAGAATTTTTCAGATTTGCTAAATAAATTAGCAGATGATAGATTTATTGTGAGATGATTGAAACAAATGACTGTTTTTAGATCTTCAGACTTTTATAGATTCATTCGACTTGAGTAATAAATTCATACAACTATTTCCTTTTACTATGACAATGACAACCTTTTACATAACACATGATGGGCAATGTTCAATGCTTTACACACATAAATTCATTCAAACCTCACAACTACCCTTATTTATAATGAGGAAACCAAGCTGAAGGTCACACAAATAAGGATTCCAACCCAAGGCCATCTTGCCTGTCTGTGCTCTTAACCTCTAAACTAAACTGCCTCAATAATGAACTAACTAAAGCAGGAAAGTCATCATAAGCAGAAACTGTCAATATCAGCAATTTTATATACTATAATTAAGGGATTGTTATTCAAGTTTATTAAAGTTGTTTAAAATTTTTATTTTGCACCATTTCTTTTTAGTGTGAAAAATGTAAAGTTCTTCCTATGCAGAAATCAAGACAAATATCCAGTATTCAACAAGGGAAGTCTATTGTAGAGCAGGAACATCAGTCCTTTCTCTTGGCAACCTCAGAACAAAAGAGTATACGGAAGATCTGGATTTCCCAGATACACTGTTCAGTAAAAAACAACAACAAAAAACCCCAAAAAACAAAAGTATGGGTGGGACATGGTGGCCCATGCCTGTAATCCCAGTACTCTGGGAGGCTGAGGTAGGAGGATTGCTTGAATCCAGCTTAAGCAAGAGTGAGACCCGTCTCTACTAAAAATAGAAAAATTGTGGCATGCACCTGTAGTCCCAGCTACTCAGGTGGCTGAGGCAGGAGGATCCCTTGAGCCCAGCAGTTTGAGTGAGCTATGATGACACCACTGCACTCTACCCAGGGTGACAGAGGGAAACTCTGTCTCAAACCCCCCCCCCAAAAAAAACAAAAAAAGGAAATTGAACCACACTACTGTCTCAAACCCCCCCCCAAAAAAAAACAAAAAAAGGAAATTGAACCACACTACTTCCCCCTTTCATATTCTTATTAAAGTATAAAAGAGCACATATCCTATGCTACCTTTTATAGAAGAAAACGGTGGGAATGGAATATACACAGATATACCTATTTTTGTAAAAAAGAAATATATGAAGGATAAACCAGAAACCGAGACTAAAGGTTCCCTAAGGAGGCTGGGTGGGAACAGGCAAGCAGGAATGGGGATAGCAGGGAACAGTTCTCCTGACAGCTTTCTGTATAGTTTTGATTTGGCAATAAATAATGTTAACATTTCCTACACTTAAAAAAAAATCAAAACAATAAGGGTGGAGAAAAAAACTCTGAAGTGAAACACAATCAGACCCAAATGAACCTCTATAAAACGTATAATGGAATCATACTGAAGGGGGAGGAAAGTTAACCAAGTAACCTTGGAATAGAGTACTCTGACTATATAGCCTCCCACTAAAAAAAATGGAGCCAGGCACAGTGGCTGCCCTGGAAATAAATGTAGAAGGAATGCCAGAAAATAAATACAGAAGGATTGACTGAGTTAGACAACTGGCAACATGGCAATAACTGATTCAACCAAGAAACTTCAATCCCAGCACTTTGGGAGGCCAAGGTAGGAGGACTGCTTGAGGCCAGGAGTTCTGAGGACAGCCTGGGCAACATATTGAGACCTCATCTCTACAAAAAATAAGAAAAATTAGCCAGGTGTGGTGGCATGTGCCTATAGTCCTAGCTACTCAGGAGGCTGAAGCAGGAGGATTGCTTGAGCCCAGGAGTTCCAGGCTACAGTGAGCTATGATCGCCAACACTGCACTCCAGTTGTGTGACAGATTCCATCTTAAAAACAAAAAGAATTAAAAAAAAAAAAACCAAAAACAAAAACAGAAACAAAGGCTGGGCGCGGTGGCTCGCCCCTATAATCCTAGCACTCTGGGAGGCCGAGGCAGGTGGATTGTTTGAGTTTAGGAGTTCGAAACCAGCCTGAGCAAGAGCAAGACCCCGTCTCTACTATAAATAGAAAGAAATTAATTGACCAACTAATATATATAGAAAAAATTAGCTGGGCATGGTGGCGCATGCCTGTAGTCCCAGCTACTCAGGAGGCTGAGGCAGCAGGATTGCTTGAGCCCAGGAGTTTAAGGTTGCTGTGAGCTAGGCTGACGCCACAGCACTCACTCTAGGCTGGGCAACAAAGCGAGACTCTGTCTCAAACAAAACAAAACAGAAAAAAACACTGAACTCTAGTTACTAGGTTTGTGTTTTATAATGCTACCAATTCTGAAATTCCCTCCTGTGCATTGTAGAAATGAGCAGATGATATACTGTGGATAATGGGAGTCAAGTTTCTATTAGAAAAGAGAGTTACAAATATGGAAAGGAGGACAATTAGAATGGCATCTCTGGTGTTGAACTGGAATCACTAGTATGAACTCATGCTTTTTCATAGATGTAGAAATATATGAAGACATGTGTACATGTGAGTATATATGTGTGTGTAAATGTGTACACACATATATGGATTTGTATGTATGTATCCCAGCTCTGTCCACTAAAAGACCATAGAAGCAAAGCTAATGCAGTACCAATGAGCACACCTGGCACTCAGATCTTGATTTTTAAACACAACTCCTCACTCAAAGAAACTGGTACTCTTTGAAAAAAATAGCTAACATTCGGGCTGGCACATGGAAAGTACAAGATAAAGCTGAAACAGCTTAATGGACCAGAAAATAAATGTGTTAAAAAATGATAAGGTCATCTCAAAAACAGGACTCAGAACATGCTTAAAATGGCTTGTACTAGCCAAATCTGAGAAAATTTGAGTCTCAAAATAAATAATGATACTAACACTGAATAAGAATGTATCAGTCCATACTGATATAAGAAAATAAATTACCTGAATAAACAAGTGGAAGACAAATCTCTTATAGAAGAATGCCAGAAAATAAACATAGAATGATTGAGTCAGACAATTGCCACCATAGCAATAATTGATTCAAGCAAGAATCATCAATGGATGCTAAAATAATTTGGTAAAAGTTTAATGAGAAATGGGATATTTACATAGTCTGAAAGTATTTTCCTCTAAATTACTTGTTAATTATAAAGTGAAAAACAGTAACTTTATAAGAGAGACACCTGGTAGACATCACCTTAACCAAGTGAGCAAAATTTACATCACCAGTAATGGGACAAACTGACATCATGTGCCTCCCACTGTAATGCAATGAGGAAACGTTACTTCTGTGGTATACCTACCCAAAATGCATAACCTGAATCTAATCATGATGAAACATCAGACACACAAACTGAGAAATATTCTACAAAACAACTGGCTTATACTCTACAAAAGTGTCAAGGTTCTCTGCTCTCCACCATATCAGAAGGCAGCCATCTGCAAACCAGGAAGTCGGTAGGCCCTTCCTAGACACCAGATCTGCTGGTGCCTTGATCTTGGACTTTCCAGGACTATGAGACATAAATCTCTGTTGTTTAAGCCCACTTCACTCTCCCCAAATAGTGTCAAGGCCATAAAAGACAAAGAAAGGATAAGACTTTTTCAGATGCATGCAATGAGTGATCCTGTGGATCCTGGACCAAGAGCAAGAGGTGGGGAGTACAAAAAGGAACAGGATTGAGACAATTAGCAAAACTAAGTATGGATTGTGGATTAGTGTATCATATGTTTAAGATAAATTTCCTAATTTTGATACCTATACTCTGATTATATATGAGAAAGTCATTGTTCTTAGGAAATACTGACTCAAGTATTTGGTGATAAAAGGGTTTGATGTCCGCAATGTACTTTTAAGTGTTTCAGAAAAATGTGTACATAGAGCCTGTAATCCTAGCACTCAGGGAGGCTGAGCCAGGAGGAGCACTTAAGGTCAAAAGTTTGAGACCAGCTGAGCAAGAGCGAGACCTTATCTCTACTAAAAATGTAAAAAACTTAGCTGGGCAACTAAAAATAGAAAAAAAAAAATAGCCGGGCAATGAAAAATAGAAAAAACAAAAAATATATTAGCCGGGTATGGTTGTGCATGCCTGTAGTCCCAGCTACTTGGGAGGCTGAGGCAGGAGGATTCCCTGAGCCCAGGAATTTGAGGTTTCAGTGAGCTAGGTTGATGCCACAGCACTCTAGCTCAGGCAACAAAGCAAGACTATGTCTCAAAAAAAAAAAAAAAAAAAAAAGTGTACATAGAGAGCACCAATGAATGAGAAAGCACATGGGGCATTACGTGTTAACTAGTAAATCTGGGTATAGGGAAAAAAGGGAATTCTTGATAACTATCCTGCAACTTTCCTGAAAGTTTGGAATTATAGCAAAATAAAAAATAACCAAGAGAACAAACAGACTCACCTGTCATCATTATTCAGTATACTTAGCACAGGATCCACAGATAGTATGCCATATAGCTCAAGAATGTCATTTACTTTGAAACAATCCCAATCTTCATAAACCTAACAAGAGACTCACATTAAATCACATTGTTAGGGCTAACACAGAAAAGGCTAAGCTATTAGTCTTGAAATAACATTAATATTATCACCTTAGAATTTCAGACCAGGAAATGGACCTTAAAATGACTCCTTTATTTCGTAAATTGGGACCAAAAGAAGGTATCGGTCTAAAGTCATTCTGCTAGTTAGCAAGTAAGTTTAAAATTATAACACAGGATTCTTGACTCCTAGATCAATGTCTGATTTCAATATACCATACCTACTTCCAAGAAAAGGCTTTTCCCAAGGCTGATGGTCAATTCAAACTACACATCATCTCAAAACTTATAAACCATACCAATGGAAGGAAAAAAACCCCAAGATTATTAACTTCAGGCTTATTCATAAACTATGCAACATTGGAGGGATTAACACAAAATTTAAACTGGCTAGAAGATTTTTCACAATAAAAAAACAAACTTTCAAAATTGTCTGTCATGATGGACATTAGTAACTGTCAAAGCTTCTTACTGGTGAGACCTAACAGAAGTATGGCAGAGAAAAAAGTGGAAATTCCAGCCCCTGTGCTACATCACTGAAGGGCTATTTAAGTGAAAACCACCAAGAATGGAAATTCTCAATGACCATTTTTGAAACTTTTATCACTTATTCAATTAGGATCAAAAAACCATTAATGGTTTTCTTCTTCTATTTTATTTTAAATACAAGTGAGAAATGAGTTTTGCTAAGAGAAAGAAGAATGGTAAAAATGAAGAAGATATTATGAAGTTAGAAATGATATAGGAAGGAAGTAGACATAAATTAAAATGTTATTCCACTTCTACATTTAAAATATTTGATTCTTTAAGAACGCAGTGTAGCCAGAATAAGGGTCCACCCAAAGATGTCCACAATCTAATCTCAGAACTTGTGAATGTTACCTTACATGTAAAAGGAACTTGCAGGTGTGATTAAATTAAGGATCCTGAGAAGGGGGGATTATCCTGGATTATCAATGTAATCACACACAGGTCCTTAAAATCGTGGAACCTTTCCTGGCTATGGTTAGATGAGATATGACCATAAAAAAATGGTTAGGCAGATGTAATGTTGCTGGTTCTGAATAAGGAGGAAGGGGCCACAAACCAAGGCATGCATGCGGCCTCTAAAAGGTAGAGAAGGTAAATAAAACAAAACAAAAAATAAACAATAACAACAACAAAAATCCCAGCCCAGATTCTCCCCTAAATCCTCCAGAAGGAATGCAGCCCTGCTGGTAGCTTGATTTTACCCCAGTGAGACCCGTATCAGGCTTCTGACCTAAAGCCCGTAAGATAATACTTTTGTATTGCTTTAGGCTACTAAGTTTGTAGTGATTCATTATAGTAGCAAAAGAATACAAATGCTTAGAGTTTTCCATTTTAATTTCTGAGACATATAACATGTCAATGGCGGATCTACAAAAGGTTTCATTACCTTCACAAGGCATGCAGGGCCCTTTTCTCCTGGCAATGGAAAATTCAGATCAAAAGGAGAAGAGAGGTTCAGGGAGTTCAGCTGTTGCCCAGTAGAAGCCTCAGTTTCTAAACGCTTTGGCTCTCCACACCACTGGAGTCCACCAACACTCCCTAAATTCAAAGGATAGCATTGCACTTAGTCATTTCTAAGGTCTCCTGGAGAAAAAGAACATTCCATAACTGCCTTTCAAGTTTGATATAAATGATGCTTCTGAGCTCACAAAGTTTAGGCTATTACAGTTTTTAAGAAAACAGTACATACTAACAAAGTCCTCTGTTTGACCTATAACAGAACAAAGATAAATATGAAGATCTGAAATTTTTAATTTTTTTCTACTATAAAATGGCAACGAATTCCTCCCATCAAATCATGTCTAAGTACTTTCAAAAGTTAACATTAGGCCAGGGGCAATGGGTCGCACCTGTAATCCTAATACTCTGAGAGGCCAAGGTGGGAGGATCACTTGAAGTCAGGAGTTTGAGTATAGCTTGAGCAAGAGCAAGACCTCATCTCTACCAAAAGTAGAAAAAAAAGCTGGGCGTGGTGGCCTATGCCTGTAGTCCTAGCCACTTGGGAGGCTGAGGCAGGAGGATTGCTTGGGCCCAGAAGTTGGAGGCTGCAGTGAGCTATGATGATGTCACTGCACTCTACCAGGCCAACAGAGTAAGATGCTGTCTCAAAAAAAAAAAAAAAGGAAACCAAACCCCCATCCTTACTACCCCTACCTTCACTCACTCACTCACTCACTCTCTCTCTCTCTCTCTCACACACACACACACACACACACACACACACACACACAGAGTGAATTCTGAATAAGGTCGACAGATTATATCAATGTCCATTTCCTGGCTGATATTTTACTATGATTATGTAATGTCACCATTGGGGGAAAGTGGGCAATATAGGATTTCTCTATATTGTTTCTTAAAACTGCATGTAAATCTATATTTATCTTAAAATAAAAAGGTTAAAAATATATATAGCCTAAAAGACTGACTAGAAATGGACAAGTTGAACTTTACATAATTAAAGTATTCAAATGTATATAAAAAACCCAAACAAAAAAGGCAAAAAATAGAAGGTGGCATCAACTACTTAAATGATAGGAGAATTACCATATCTCCTAGACTTGAATATGAATACATCACTTATTATTACTATACACCATTAATTTTAATAAACTTTGGGTGTGGGTAGAGAAAAAGAAAGATTATTACCTCATTTGTACATATTCATTGTAAAAGATTTCAATTTTAAAAACATTAAAATATGTCTTGCAAGTTTATAAAGTAGAATATATGGTTCCATGAAATTCAGTAGTAAATTTTTGTTTACCACTCATTGTTAAATTTGCCTTCTTAACCCATTCTTGCAGATAGTAAATGACCAGGCCCATTTGTTTTGACTCCTTTCCTTCTGATCAAAGGTGCTAAAGGAAGTGACTGGCAGGTAAAAGGAGAAATAAAGACAAACTTATCTACCTGCCATAACAAAGAAATTCACTGCTTATAAAAGCTGTGATTGAAATCAATAATAATATATAGCAATTCTGAAATTCTTTGATTCCAATAGTTCCTTTTACAAAAAAAGAAAGAAAAATTAATTCTCTCATGCTCTTAGGAAATTTCAACTTTTGGTCTGTTTGTTTTAATCAGAAATAGTTGTACGTTAAGCATGTCTTAAAAAATAAACCACTACAAATGCCTCTGGTACATCACAATTCTGTTTTTCCTTTGATGTTTTTAGTTCTATAAAATAAAAGTACCAATATTCTAAAAACAATGAGAAAGGATATTTTCCAATTATAAATAAGTAATTTTTAGGGTAAAGTACCATACTTCCTATATTACTTAAGAGTTGGGAAAAAAATAAGAAGATTGAAAAGACCTTGTCCACCTAACTACTAGAGACTCTAAAAACATACATTTAGAGCAGCCAATTCTCACTTAAGTGATTTCTAACTGCTCAGTTACAAACCATAGTCTGACCAGAGTACTGTAAAAACTCTCAACACCGTCTATAATTGTGATAAACTTGAAAGTAAGGTTGCCACATCATCACCAACACCTAAATCTAGAGCTATATTATGAAACGATTTATTCTGAAAACCAATCGACTATAAGACAGCAGAAGTCTACAGGAAGCATGTTGGCAAACACTACCTGCTTGTCTGGCACCTGCATGTTGGTCTTTCTGTTTATTGGGCTGTAGGTCCATATCTTCATCATCTTCGTAACTCCTCTTGTGGCGACTGGGAGTATACGATGTTGAGGGACTGACTCGAGCTTGGTTTGCATTAACATAGGCGTTAAATGAAAGGTTAAGAAAAGACTACCACGAACTGAGCAATATTCTAAATTTTATGCTAATTACATGACTTAAGGAGGCTAGGAGGCCGGGCATGGTGGCTCACGCCTGTAATCCTAGCACTCTGGGAGGCTGAGGTGGGCAGATTGTTTGAGCTCAGGAGTTTGAGACCAGCCTGAGCAAGAGGGAGACTCTGTCTCTACTAAAAAAATAGAAAGAAATTAGCTGGACAACTAAAAATACATATATAAAAATTAGTTGGGCATGGTGGCGCATGCCTGTAGTCCCAGCTACTAGGGAGGCTGAGGCAGGAGGATTGCTTGAGCCCAGGAGTTTGAGGTTGCTGTGAGCTAGGCTGATGCCACGGCACTCCAGCATGGGCAACAGAGTGAGACTCTTTCTCAAAAACTAACTAACTAAATAAATAAATAAAATAAAAGGAGGCTAGACTGCCAGTTTTTGGTCATGAGAGTAATAGGTAACAACTGTATGTCCCCATCTCTGCTGTAAACAACTATGTAACTGGACAAAATATATGAAGCAATTCTTTTCAGTCACTGGACAACTGGAAGCATAAGGCTATGATCCTCAAAGGAGGAGAAACACACTGGTAAACTTCACATTCTTCCAGCTCTCTTGGAGGCACCTTCCAAACCCCAACAAAAAGCAGCAGACACCCTGCTCTTGCTGGTGGAGAAAAAAGAGTGCTTAGCTTAGCTATTGAAGCAACTGGAATTTGCAGAAAAGTACTAGGAAGGAATCATTTGCATATGGAAGACGACCCAGAAATCTGTGCAGGTTCTGTTTGGATCTTTGGCCAAAAGTTAAATAGAGACTCTGGAAGTAGTACAGTACTAGAACTGGACTTTGCCAAGAATCCCAGGCATTTAGGTAACACCTGGAAAGAGCATACCTCATCAATAAGGACTATGTCTTATACAGCAAAATCTGGTCTACAACAACCTTAACAGATCCCAAAACCAGGCCTTGATAAGATCAAAGGGATCCAATAAAGTATGTCAGAACAACATGCAACATTCTTAAAAAGAAGACAAAAAACTAAACTCTCTACAATGCTGTAAATCAACATATAATAAACATTAATTAGTATGTGAGGAAGCAGGAAAATATGACCTGTAATCAGGATTATAATCCGTCAATAGAAACAAATCCAGAAAATGACCTAGACATTGGGATTAGTGGACAAGGACATTAAAACACAATTATGAAATTCAGAATTTTAAAAGAAAAGATGGATATAATTAGTCAACAGATGAAAAGTATTAGCAGAGAAACGGAAACAATAAAAAAAAAACAAAAATCTAAAATTGAAAAATAAAATATCTGAAATGAAAAAAAAAATCACCTAGTGGGCTTGACAGCAGATTGGAGAGAAAAAAAAAGTTAGTGAGATTGAACATAGGTCAATAGTAACTACCCAAACTGAAGCAAAGGGAGAAAAGAGATAACAAACAAAACAAAAATGAACAGAGCCTGGGTCACCTAGAGAACAATAACAAATAGACTTAAAATCATATGATTAAAATTCCAGAAAATGATGATGTTGGGACAGAAAAAGTATTTAAATAAATAATGACTTGAAATTTCCCAAATTTTCTAAAAAATATCAACCCCCAGATTCAAAAACTTCAACAAAACCTAAGATAAGCACATTTAAAAAACCCATACCTAGGCACACCCACAAAGTGCTGAAAACTGAAGATAAAGAATATCAGAAGTGGCCAGAGGAAAACAAAAGACATATCACATACAGTGGAACAATAAGAATGATTGCTAACCTTTTATCAAAAACCAGTGGGCCGGGCACAGTGGCTCACTCCTGTAATCCTAGCACTCCTGGAGGCCAAGGTGGGAGGATTGTTAGAGCTCAAGAGTTCCAGACCAGCCCAAGAAAGAGTGAAACCCCATCTCTACTATAAATAGAAAGAAATTAGCCAAACAACTAAAAATAGAAAAAATTAGCTGGGCACGGTAGTGTGTACCTGCAGTCCCAGCCACCGGGGAGGCTGAGAGAGGATCACTTGAGCCCAGGAGTTTGAGGTTGCTGTGAGCTAGGCTGACACCACAGCACTCTAGCCCAGGCAAGAGAGTGAGACTCTGTCTCAAGAAAAAAACAACAACAACAACAAAAAAACCAGTGCAGGCCAGAAGATAATGGCACAAATATCATTTAAGTATTAGAGGGGAAATATCTGTCAATCAAGAATTCTATATCCAGTGGAAATGCCCTTCAAAAATGAAAGTGAAATAAAGACATTTTCAGCTGAACAGAAATGGAAAGCATTCATCTCCAACAAATCTATACTTAAAACGAAAAAAAAAAACAACAGCTAAGGGAAATAATTCCATATAAAAGACAAAGAAGAAAGCTACAAATAGTAATTTCTTAATTTATGTAGAAGACAACTGACAGTTTAAATAAAAAATAGTACTAATATATCATGAGCTCTATCATCGAAGTACAAATGAAATATACAACAATAGCACAAAGAACGAGGGAATATATAGAAGTATACTGTTGTGAGAGTCAAGTTAAAACAACAAAAATTTTTAACTCAATGACCTGGGCATCCACCTTAAAAAGTCAGAAAAAGTCAAATTAAAACCAAACCAAAAGGAAAGGAAATAGTTAAGAGCAGAAATCAGTGAAATAGAAAACAGTCAAACAGAGAAAATTAGAATGAAAAGTCGGCTGATAATCCCTAGCAACACTAATCAAAAAGAGAGAAAAATAAATTAACACTATTGGGAATGAAAGAGATCAAGGCTAGATATCCCACAGACATTAAAAGGAAAAGAAAGAAATACTATGAAAAGCTTTGTTGATAAATTCAACAACTGAAATTAAATGACTTTGAAAGATACAATTTATTACAATTGACTTAAAATATCTGCTAAAAAAACTGATTAAGTAATTTAAAACCTTCTCACAAAGAAAATGCCAGGCTCAAAACTGGAAATGCGCTCATCAATAGGGCACCAATACTCAGCAATAAAAAGGAATGAACCACTGACACACACAACATGGATCACTCTCAAGTGCCGAAGTCAGACACAGTATCATATACTGTATAATTCAATTTACATGACACTCAAGAATAGGTAAAACTAAGCTATGGTGAAAGAATTCAGGATGGTGATTATAGGAGAAGGAACTGGTGACTGAAAAAAGGAACAAGTGAATTTTCAAGAAGTTGTTCTTTATTTTGACTGGGGTATAAATTATATATAAATGTATGGATTTACTCAAATCACTGAAGTGAATACTTAAAATCTGTGCATTTCAGTGTATTTCAGAACCACGCCCTTTAAAAACTACTAGCTAAAATTAATTTTAAAAAAAGGAGACTGAGACCTTTCCACAATCTCCTCTCAAAAGAACATGTTGTTTTCCCTTAAGAAAATTAGAATGAATTCTAGCTTGAAACTATTTTTTTAACTTATCATGATACTCTTTTTCAGTACCGTTAAATCTACCTCAATATTTTTAACACTATTTCATCATAAATACGTGCCACTGAGCATTTCTCAGTGATGAATATTTAGGTTGTTTTATAGGTTTTCCTGTTTGGACAAATGAAACACATTTCATTAAAATAGAGCCAAGCTTTATAAATATGAAGAATAATTTTTTTTCCAGCTAACTTCACTAGGGTAAAAAGACCAGGTTTTTAGAAATTCTAAGTCTGAATTGTGATCTTTTTAATTAAAAATATAATTAGGAACCATTCAATACATAAGAAGTTTCACATAAAGGATATTTCCTTTACCCATGAAGATTCCCCAGGCACTGGAACACAATAGAAAGTCTGTCTTTCCAAAGTGGTAGTTCTTGGAGAGTTTAAATCCAGTTCTTGTTGAGGCTGTGATGTGCACAAAAAGTATTTTTAAAAATACATTAAGAGAAATTAAAAAATTTTTAAATTAGCAACCACATTTTCACATTATTCATAACACTATAGCAAACACTTTACATAAAGAGTTAATTTAATTAACAAGTAACTCCAAATTGACATTTTTAAAAAAAAACTGATATAAAATAATTTCAAGTGCAATAATCAAAACACTATCTCTTCCTAAAATCCATAATACACAGTACCCTAGGTTACAAAATTAAATCCTTTTTAATCCTTTCAAAGTCAAAGCACATGGTAATCCCACTCACTGCCTCTTTTATAGAAAAGTATCAGAATCAGCCTATTACAATACAGGAATTTAATGACCTATATTCCTCATTACGTAGCTCTAGATGAGATTTTTTTTTTTTTGGAGACAGAGTCTCACTTTATTGCCCAGGCTAGAGTGAGTGCCGTGGTGTCAGCCTAGCTCATAGCAACCTCAAACTCCTGGGCTCAAGCAATCCTACTGCCTCAGCCTCCCAAGTAGCTGGGACTACAGGCATGTGCCACCATGCCCGGCTAATTTTTTTTTTTTATATATATATCTTAGTTGGCCAATTAATTTCTTTCTATTTATAGTAGAGATGGGGTCTCGCCCTTGCTCAGGCTGGTCTCGAACTCCTGAGCTCAAATGATCTGCCCACCTCGGCCTCCCAGAGAGCTAGGATTACAGGCGTGAGCCACTGTGCCCGGCCTCTAGATGAGATTTTTAAAAGTCAGATATTACTCCTTAGGAAAGGCATATTCTCTATTTCAAATATACATAGAAAACCCTAAGAGGAAGAAAGGACCCAAGAGGCATCAAGTTTGAGCCTGAGATAATGCATATAAGCTGGGATTTCTGTTTGCTTCCTTCTTTCCAGGCCCAAGGTCCCCTTTTCCTGAAATGGAGCTTTTATTCTTAACTCTTTAGCAACATAGGTATAGGTTATTAAGTATGAAATGTCTGATTTCCTTAACTACTAAGTTCGATAGTTGGTATCTCTGACATTTCACTTTGACACTTATTCTATTGTGAAGGTATAGTGTCAGTCTACAAATGCACATGTGGCTTGTGATTATTTTTCAAGTTTTTTTTAGAGCAATTTTTGTGAAACCATGGATAAGTCAAAAATTCGTGTTATTTTCAAATGAGTTCCATCATGGAACCAGTGCAGCTCAGACAGCTTGAAACATCAATGAAGTGTTTGTGAAGGATGTACCTAATGAACATGCAGTATGTTGATGGTTTGAGAAGTTCTGTTCTGCTGATTTTCATCTTGAAAATGAGCCACATGGGTGACCTGAGACCAAGGTGGATAATGATGAGCTGAAAGTGGCAGTGGAAGTGAATCCATCTCAACCCATAGGTGCATTAGCAGCAAGGTTTGACCAAATGGTCCAAAAACACTGGATCATTTGAAACAAATGGGCAAGGTAAAGCAGCTGGATACATGCAAATTAAACAAGTATCAGCAGAGAAATTGTCTCTAAGCTTGCCTTTCTTGCTGTCACGACGACATAAAGGCAAACCATTTCCACACAGTATTGTTAAATGTGATGAAAAATGGATTCTTTTGATAATTGCAAGCATTTGGCCCAATGGTTGGATAAAGATGAGGTGCCAAAACATAGTCCAAAACTGAATATTCATTTAAAAAAGCTAATGGTGTCTGTTCAGTGGTCTGGTGCAGGTATTATCCACTACAGCTTCATGAAATCTGGTCCATCAATTATAGTGTATGTCTACTGCAGCCAACAGGATGAAACGAGGAGGATGCATGCTTGTGATGAAGAAGGTGAGATTGGTCAACAGAGACAGCCCAATCCTCTTGCAAGACAATGCTTGGTCACATGTCACATGAACAACTCTGCTCAAGCTATAGAAGCTGGACTTGGAAACTCTCTATCATCCACCATATTCACTGGACCTTACACCAACTGACTACTACATCTTCCAGGCTTTGGACCACTTCTTCCAAGGAAAAATATTCAATTCTCAACAAGCTGTGGAAAACACCTTTCATGATTTCACTGCCACTTGCTCTCTAGGTTTCTTCACTGCTGGCATAAACAAGCTACTGTTAAGATGGCAAAACTGTGTAGCCAGTTTAGGTGCACACTTTGCTTAATGTACTGCTTGTTTTGAGATATAATAAAGTATATTTCTGATTGGAAATCAGACATTTCATATTTAATGGCCTAATATAAACTCTGTCTTAGCTTTTGGTAGTGCTACAAATGGACAGTCTCATCTATTTCACTGGCTCATTTTCAAATGCTGAGATTACTGAGCTATATTACATTATTGTGTACTAGAAAAACTCATGTATTAATATATTACCCTAATGTATTAGGGCTCCTCAAATAAAGGATACAGTAGGCATTTATAAAGTTGATCCATTAGACCTGGAACAATATTTATCTTATGGAAACACTCTAAAAGAAAAAAAACATTGGGAGACCTGAAGTGCCATCTTTAAAATGAGTTCATTACTTTAAATAATTGTTGGAGGTTACATTTTTGTTTAATATAATCTTTGCAGTAACCTTCTGAATTAGGGCTGTCCTTCTGTCCAGATCTGCCCACTGATCTAGAATACTTTATTCAATCAGGAACAATTTCTGTGAATTTAACAGGTTAATATTAGGGTTTGATATATTCATCTGAGTTAGATTCCAAGGACTAGATAAACTGATAAACTAAGATTCTGGATTCACAAAGCAGAGAACTAGACCCAGAATGTAGGTAACTCCACAGAGGTCCCACTTTTCTTCTGGGCCCCTGCCTAGTCAATCTCCACCTGTGGTACTTGTTTTCTTTCCAACAGTTGAAAATCAGGGTCTGTGTTTCAACAGAAACACATGAAAAACAAAAAGCAAACTGTGGGAGACATTTTTGGTGATAACATTTATTTTGACATGTTGATATAATTGTTTTTACTATTTTTTTTTATAGAGACAGGGTCTCACTCTTGCTCAGGCTTGTCCTGAACTGCTGGCCTCAAGCAATCCTCCCACCTTGGACTCCCAAAGTGCTAGGATCACAAGTGTCAGTCACTGCACTTGGTCTCTTTTTTACTATTACACTAGAAATAAATATTAAACCTTCCCCAGCTATGGCACCAGGCAAGTTGAAGAGGTGTCACAATGAAATTGTTTTATCCTGCATATTGTTCCCCTATATCAGAAAAGCAATGCATTCAAAATGCAGATATACTGTGGTTCCTCTACATCTGCTCCTTTATTGAGTTTCTTAAAACTACCCCTCCCTTTCACAATTATAGTTATATCCAATATTCTGCTTTCTTCCCTCCCATTATTGATATGTAAGAGTTTCTATTACTGTTTAAGTTCATTAAAAATATTTTTTCTCCCAGGAAAAAAGGGCAGGACTTAATTATATTTAATCAAGCAAATGCTAAGCCCTAAGTTAATATTCTACTTTCATTTCACTGTATTTTAGTTTTCTTTTTTAGAGACAGAGTCTCACTCTGCTGCCTGGGGTAGAATGCAGTGGCTTGATCATAGCTCACTATACCTTCAACCTCCCGGGCTCAAGTGACCCTCTCGCCTTAGCTCCCCAAGTAGCTGGAACTACAGGCATGTACCACCACACTCAGCTAACTTTTTAAATTTTTGTAACCATGGGGGTCTCACTATGTTGCTCAGTCTGGTCTCAAACTCCTGGCCTCAAGTGATCCTCCCACCTTGGCCACCCAAAGTGTGGGATTACAGGCATGAGCCACCATGCTTGGCCTACTTTCATTTAAAAAGAATTCATCATAACCTGTGAAGTTTTAAATTAAGCATATAGATATTAGAGAAAGAAATTAATATCCTTTACAATATTCCCTCTTCTAAAAGATCTTTAGAAGATAAAAAAAATCACACCAGAAAAACTCTTAAAGCCAAATGAAGAAAACATTACACATGATTTCTTAAAAACTTATTTACACACAAGATAAATTTAAGATCAAATAAACAATAAATTCTCTGCTTAGGAAAAAATTCTTATTAAAAATGTTTTATATATCTTATATAAGATACATACCCCACACTCTGCTACATCTCTGTATTTTCCAAAATGAAGAACCTATGACCCAAAATATAGGATAACAATATTACATAAATATACCAGAATCAACAATACTATAAACAAAGAACAAAATTAATAACACAAATTATAAGCAGAAAGTTACATGAAAAGAGCAATACATACACGTGTTTTTGTGTTTTGGTTAACCGTTTCATAAACTCCCATGTAAAACTCAGGGTCAAACATATCCTGAATCATGCAGCGAAATTTCACAAAACTGTTAGGTTTCAAATAATGAAGCGGAACTTCATTCAATGACGGTACCTTAAAGGAAAACAATAAGTCAACAAAATATTCTGTCCATAAAACATTAAGCATATATAATCGACTCGGACTGCTACACACACACACACACACACACACACACACACACACACTCGGACTGACACACACACACACACATCATTGGCTCCATTAAGGAGCCACATAGTCTCAATGGTCAACATAACATAATTGTTGGGACAAAAGTACTTTCCAAGTTCTTACAAGTTTGTAAGATAACATTTGACCACAATGTAAAAGGAAGCTTTTCCTTCAGAATATACTTTTCAGTTAGCAAAAAGGCATTTACTCTGTTGAGCTCTTCTCTTAAAAACAGTACATGCCAATTCTTTTAAAATGAAGGTAATAAAGGTAATTGAAGCTCTTGCAATTTAAGATTTGCCTTAAGAAGTAATGTGGTCATTTACTGCCACCTAGAGGCACAATATAGAAGCATTTAACTATTTGAACTAAAGTTGCAAAAGAGACCAAAAATTTTTAATATTATACAAATGTACGTAAAGCAGAAGTACACAGTAATTTATATATTTTTAAATAACATGTGGGTTACTACTCTACTGAGAGAAACTATGGTCTGTCCAACCCTCTCTCCCAAAAGAGCAATAAGCTTACCCATTTAGGAGCATTATTTTCCTTCAGCTTTTCCTTAAAATATTCAATTACTTTCTTCTCCCAGTCAGGATTAACTCCATTTTGGGCTGAAAGAGAAATATCTTTTTTCAAAGCTAAAAGGTACAATATATAATGACAGACTACGATCAGGTGAATCATACATTAGTTTAGCCAGTTAAAACTGAACTAAAATTTGCTACTATGATAGAATGAATCTTAGATAGAATGATAAATTTTATACTTCAGTGTGTCTGAAGCATTACACAAGACATTCAAGGACGGGGGTCCTCAAACTTTTTAAACAGGGGGTCAGTTCACTGTCCCTCAGACCGTTGGAGAGCGCGCAGTGTGGGGCCGGGACTAGTCAGCTGCAGCAAAAACACCCGGAGGGCTGGATGTGCTAGGCGGCCCGCATGTGGCCTGCGGGTCAGTCATAGTTTGAGGACGTCTGCTCAAGAAGCTGCCCTACTGGGGGTTGGATATTATAAATCAGAGGTATGCTGACCTCCTGCAAGCTCCCTAGAGCTAACAAGCTAGCTGACAAGCTAACATGAGCCCTGAGGCTACCTACCTAGACTAAGCAGCGTATGAGCCAGAATTTCTAAAACATTGTTTTTTCAAAAGATTTTAAGGTAGGTTTTAAAAAATCTTTTCAACTACCCTGAAATTAAGAGCACAGGGTGTTTGGTTTTTTAAAAAACTTTTAATTCAGGAATAATCTCAAAGTTGCAAAGAACACCTACATCCATGCCCCATTTGCTTATCATGTGCTCTCTCTCTCATATATATTTTTCTGATCCATTTAATATTAAATTGCATTATTATACTTAATTTTACCTCTCCATATTCCAATTTGTCACATGACCTAATCCTGTTCTTTACTGCTGTGGTCCTCAACCTTCTTGGCATCAGGGATCAGTTTCATGGAAGACAATTTTTCCACAGACAGGGGTGGGGGTGAGGGGGTGTTTTCAGGACGATTCAAGTGCAATACATTTATTGTACCATCAAACCTCTCTGCTGATGATAATCTGTATTTGCAGCTGTTCCCCAGCACTAGCATCACCCCCTCAGCTCCACCTCAGATCATCAGGCATTAGATTCTCAGAGGAGCATGAACCCTACCATAAAATGCACGTGCAAGGGATCTATGTTGTACACTCCTTATGAGAATCTAATGCTGCCGCTGATGTGACAGGAGGCAGAACTTATGTGTTTATACAAGTGATGAGGAGTGGCTATATATACAGATGAAGCTTCGCTTGCCTGCTGCTCACCTCCTGCTGTGACTAGTTCCTAACAGGCCACTGACCAGTACTGTTCCACAGCCTAGGAGACTGCAGCTCTACAGCACTTTTTCCCTTTAGTACAGGACCCAGGTTAGGATCATATATTGCATTTAGCTATCATGTTTCTTTAATTTCTTTTAATCTGGAATAGTGTCTCAATCTTTATCTTTTGTGATACTGCTATTTAAGAATAATACAGGTCCTTTAAGAAAAAACAGAATGAATCTCATTTTGAATTTGTCTGATTCCTTATAATTAGATAGATTCCAGTCAAGTATGACCAATCAGACTATTATATGGTGATGTTGTGTCCTTCTAAAGGCATGGTATCTAGATAGAGATGATATCCATCTTTCCCTCTTTGGTAATGCTAATTTTGATCACCCAGTCAAATGACAGTCAATTTCTGCACTGTATAGCTACTATTTATCCCTTACAATTAATAAACAATCTACAGGAGGCACTTAAAGGAACTGGCCAAGACCCCAAAGAGTGAGTTACTGATGGAATACAGATTTATGGGAACTAAAACCACCAAACCACACAGTTGGCCAATTCTGCCAACATTCATATTCATCACACAGGTGCTATAGAGATGTGGAGTAAAAAATTTTGTCCACATTTGTTACAGAGCTGGTTCTGTTAGAAATGCTCGTAAAATCCTGCCAACACCATGCCTTAGCAGAGCTTCCAAACACTTTTACTTAACTGGACAAAGACCAGTTCTGAAATTAAGTGGGGGAGTGGGGCTTCCTCAGGTGATTCTGATGCATGAGCATTAAACCCACTAGTAAACTGGTCCTCAAAGTCTATTTCCTGACCACCATCATTGGTATCACCTGAGTACTTGTTAGAAATGCAAATTATTCAGCCGACCCCAAACCTAGTGAATCATAAACTCTTGGGGTGGAGTCTCACGACTCATGTTTTAAAAAGCCTTCTAGGTGGCTATACTGATGTTTAAGAATCACTGTTGTACTAGATGTGTACCAATAAATGATCAATGAATCGGGGAAAAAGGAGTATTTCTGTATGTAGCCAAAATGGATGTTTAAAGAAAAGACTTATACATAGCCATGACTGTGACCTCAACAATACTATTCTGACTGCATTTGTGTAAGAAACATGAACACACCAGATAACGGGTGGTGGAGCTACATTAAACGGTAATTGGGGGCCATGGGCACTGGCTCATGACTGGACCCTAGCACTCTGGGGGGCTGAGGTGGAAAGATCACCTGAGGTCAGGAGTTTGAGATTAGCCTGAGCAAGAACAAGACCCTGTCTCTACCAAATATAGAAAAAATTAGGTGGGCATTGTGTTGCACACCTGTAGCCCCAGCTTCTCATAAGGCTGAGGCAGGAGGATTGCTTGAACCCAGGAGTTTGAGGTTGCGGTGAGCTATGATGACTTCAGTGCACTCTAGCTGGGGTAACAGAGCGAGACTCTGTCTTTAAAAAAAAAAAAAAAAGCAGTAATTGGGGAGCGTAAGTTACTTCTAAGTAACTTGCCAAGTATACCAACACAATTTCTAAAGTAAAGGCCAACTTAAAAGTATTTGGTACTGCCGGACAATTAAAGGAATAGACAATTCCCCCCAAATCAAGAGTGCAGCAATAACTGTTCATTATTTATGAAACCTACTGTTTGCCCAGCACTCTGCCAGGTGCTACAAGGATATTGAGAGCTAAAATAAGCTATGACTAGAATAATGGCTTAAAAGCAAAGAAGAAAAACTAAGGTGGATCAAAGAATCTCAGAGAGGGTTTCTGAAAGAGATGGTATTTGAGCTAGGCCTTGAAAGAGGTGTAGAAATGAAACATGCTGAAGTGTAAAGGAATCACATATTCTAGATATAGAGCACTCTGAGGGAAGAAACAATAATGGTAATCCAAGGACAAGGATAGGCACTACTAGAAAGTCAAGTACTTGGAGTACTAAGTGCCTGTAAGAGAATAAAACCAACAAACAAAAACTAAACGAGGCCATACATACCAAGTTTTCAATACCAGCCCACAAATTTGCTCTCTATTCACAATTAACCTTCATGTCCCCAGGAACTAGCAATACTGGGACATAAGAGCTACCAAGGAATTAATGTGAAAATATGTTGTTTTGCAAGACTAGCTTCCATTCCCCACCTTTTGTCATGTACTTTCTTTATGAGGGAGCAACCACTGCACCCTCAGTTCAAGGGTATATCTGACCTAGGCCTCACAATGATTCTGGTGTTTGGTTTTGGGGTGAGCAAATCAAAGACAATTCCAGGAATAGGTTTAGTAATGGGGGCTGCAATATTGAAAGGTTATAATCCTGAAGCTGCATGTGGCTACTGTGACCAAAATCTGTCTGAAGGTGAAGCCATCCCAGAGGAAAGCAGAGTAAAGAGTAAATAGGCAATTCCTGTAGACATCATTTATGTACTTGTTTTTAAGTGAGCCTGACAACAGCCCATTCATGAACCAATTTATTCATCTTCTGGTTTAACTAAGACCAAGTTGGGTCATTTGCAACCAAAAGTCCTGCTTAGCACACTTAGATATCACACTATCATATATCACCATATGTCCAGAGTTCCATAAAGAGCACCATGAATTCTTAGCCATCTGAATTTGAGCACCACTGCACTCAATCTTGTCCTAGTTTAAGTAGTGAGGGGAACTTAGAGACAATATACAGGTTTTTATAGTCTCACTCATAGGGTACGAGGGTTCCAGTTGTTCTACCTCATCAACACTTGGTCTTGTCAATCTTTTTAACTCTAGTCATCATGCTGGGTATGCAGCAGTGTCTTATTCTGGTCTTAATATGCATTTCCCTTATGACTAATGATGTTGTATACTTCTTCAGATGTTTACTGACCATTCTAATAAATCCTTTTGTGAAGGGCCTACTCACAATTTTGCCCATTTTCAAAAACTGGTTTTGTTGTGGCATCACTAATTTGTATGAATTCTTTTAGGTAATCTGGATGCAAGCCTTTCATCAAATTTATGTAGTACAAATATTTTCTCCTAATCTGTAGGTTGCCTTTGGACATTCTTAACCATGTCTTTTGATGAGAATTTTTTCATTTATCAATTAATCTCATTTATCAATTTTTTCTTTTATGGTTACCAATCGTAAGGTCATGAAGATATTCTATGTTTTTTATTTTTCACATTTAGGGCCATAATTAATCTATGTGAAATAAATGTTTGTTTATAGCGCAACACAGGGGTCAAAGTTCATTTTTTTCCAAACAGATATCCACTTGTTCTAGAACTATGTAATTAAAAGACTTTCCTTCCAGCTTTAGCAATTCAGTCAAAAATCAACTCACTATATTTATGTTAGTCTATTTCTAGATTCTCAATTTGTCTACCCTTATGCCAATACTATACTGTCTCAATCACTGTAGCTTGATAGTATTAAGTCTTAAAATCAAATAATTAAGGTATTCAACTTTGTTCAAGTTTTTGTCTTGATTATTCTAGATTCTCAACATTTCTACATAATTTTGGCGATCAACTTGTCAACCTCTATGTAAAAAGTCTGCTAAAATTTTAATTAAGGTTGTGTTGAACCTATAAATTAATTTGAGAAATGACATCTCATATCAAGTCTTTGATCCTTGAACTCTCTGATGGGAGAGAGCAATAAGGAAGACTACATATGGATTCCTCCAAACTCCATCTGTGTCTTTCTTATGATCCCACTGTGTATCCTTACTATACAGCTATAATAAGTCTTAGGGTGACAACTATATAATGAGTCACATAGTTCTTCTACTAAATCTTCAAACACAGGGGTGGTTTTTGGACACCCCCCAAACACATACATAAATCAACACTTCATTTCTTTTTATTGCTAAGTGTTTTTTTTTCACTGTATAGCTGAAACAAAATTTGTTTAACCATTCACTTACTGAAGGACATTTAGATTCGAGGTTTTGATACTTATTAACAAAACAACTACCACCGGGCACAGTGGCTCACGCCTGTAATCCTAGCACTCTGGGAGGTGGAGGCAGGCGGACTGCTTGCTCGAGGTCAGGAGTTGGAAACCAGCCTGAGCGAGACCCTGTCTCTACTATAAATGGGAAGAAATTAACTGGCCGACTAATATATATAGAAAAAATTAGCCGGGCATGGTGGCGCATGCCTGTAGTCCCAGCCACTTGGAAGGCTAAGGCAGGAGGACTGCTTAAGCCCAGGAGTTTGAGGTTGCTGTGAGCTAGGCTGATGCCAAGGCACTCTAGCCTAAGGCAACAGAGTGAGACTCTGTCTCAAACAACAACAACAAAAAAACAAAACAACTATAAGCACATGTGTATGTACAGGTTTTTATATGAACATAATCTTCCATTTCTTTAGGTAAATATCTAGATAAGGCACAGTTAAGTATATGGTAAATGTATGATTAAGATTCTCCCTGTTTTCCAGAGTGGCTGCAACCATTTTGCATTCTCATCAACACCGTACAAGAGATCCAGTTGTTTGCATCGTTGCCAGTACTTAGTAGTATTGTTAACTATGTTTTAAAATTTTAGCTGTTCTAATATGTGTGTAGTATCTCATAATGGTTTTTTTTTTCTTCTTCCTTTTTCTGTTGGACTCATCATGGTTTAAAGTTGCATTTCCCTAATGGCTAACAATGTGGAACTCTTTCCAGGTGGCTATGTGCCATCCTTATATCTGTTCTGGTAAAATGTCTATTTAAGTCTACTTAAATCTTTTTGCTCCCTTTAAAAATAACAATGTTTTCTTTTATATTCTAGATACAAGTTCTTTATTATTTTCAAATATATTCTCCCAGTCCCTAGCCTGTCTTTTCTCTCCCCTAATATTTTTTTCGCAGTGCAAAAGTTTTTAATTTTGATGAGGCACAATTCATCACATTTTTGTTTTATGCTTAGTGTCCTTGGCATCAGTCTTAAAAACTTATTTTTTCAAGTCATACATGTTGTGGAAAAACACAAAACCAAAACAACTCATTGCCAAACCTCAGGTCACAAAAATCTGTTTTCTTCTAATAGTTTTAGGTTTTATACTTAGATCTGCAATACATTTTGAGTTAATCTTTGTATAAGGTATGAGATTCATACCTTATACAAAGGTCACACCTTTGCTGAAAAGAATATCCTTTTTCCATTTTACCTTTTGTACCTTTGTCAAAAAACAAATAGGGCTGGGCAAGGTGGCTCACGCCTGTAATCCTAGCACTTCGGGAGGCAGAGGCAGGAGGATCACTTGAGGCCAGGATGAGTAAGAGTGAGACCCTGTCTCTACAAAAAAATAGAAAAAAATTAGCCAGGTATGGTGGCATGTGTCTGTAGTCAGGGAGGGTGAGGCAGGAGGATCCCTGGAGCCTAGGAGTTTGAGGTTGCAGTGAGCTATGATGCTGCCACTGCACTCTAGCCTGGGCAACAGAGCAAGACCCTGCCTCCCCACGGCCCCCCAAAAAAGCAACTAGGACAACAAGGATGAACTTTTTGCAAACATTATGCTGAGATAAGCCAGACACAAAAGGATAAATATTTTATGATTCCACTCATATTAGGTAACTAAAATTGGGAAATTCATAGAAACAGAAAGTACAACAGAGGTTCTGGGGGAAGACAAAGAGAGAAAGGAAGCTGAGGGGATGAATGAATATCTATTGTATCTTAGGTGAGTTTGGATAGTTTATAGTTATGGTAAGTGGAATAATGTCCCCCTCCCCAAATGTTAATGTTCTAAATGCACAGAACCTGTGACTACGATGGGGAAAAAAATAATCCCAATATGCTAGCTAAGCAACAAACCTAAAAAGCAAATGGCACAAATCAGAGGACTAACTCAGCTCAATGAAGAACACCTACAAAAAATGGTTTTGAGCAAATAAATAATATAAATAAAATGCTAGAAGAGCTTAGAGAAAATGATAATGTCAACGTCTATTCAATAAGAAAAAGAAGTGTAATAACACAAATGTAAGTAAATTAAATTACCACTCTTCAAGAAAATACAACACACATGCACCTAACATGGCCTCAAAATCCATAAAACAACAATTTACGGAACTAAAGAGAAAAACAAAAACAGCAATCACAATTAGAGACTATAATACAGCCATCTCAGAAATACAATGCACAAAAAATAAAAGTAAATAAATAGCAAATGTAAGATAATTAACAAGCTCTCAAATAGATAAACCTCCAAACAGAATGCATTTTTTAGTAAGTGTAACACATTCACAAAAAGTCCTATGTACTAGCAATAATAGAAACCTCAACAGTTATCAGATGTGTAACAAGTTCTCTGACTCAAATGTGACAAAATATGAACTCAGTAACAAAAGAAAAGCCTAAAATAACAATACCCTCATACCTATAGTAAAAAACCAAAACCAAAAAACAAATATATACTATTAAATAATTCTTAGCTTAGAAAGGAATTTGTAGGGGCAATTATAAAATGCTCTCAAGTGGATAATGAAGGAATTTATACAGGTTCATATTTGTGTGACATTAAAGTTATAGTTTTGAATATATTTATTCAAAAGTTATAGGCGGGGTGCGGTGGCTCAAGCCTGTAATCCTAGCTCTCTGGGAGGCCGAGGTGGGCGGATCATTTGAGCTCAGGAGTTCAAGACCAGCCTGAGCAAGAGCGAGACCCCATCTCTACTATAAACAGAAAGAAATTAATTGGCCAACTAATATATATAGAAAAAAAAATTAGCCGGGCATGGTGGCGCATGCCTGTAGTCCCAGTTGCTTGGGAGGCTGAGGCAGCAGGATTGCTTGAGCCCAGGAGTTTGAGGTTGCTGTGAGCTAGGCTGACGCCACAGCACTCACTCTAGCCTAGGCAATAAAGTGAGACTCTGTCTCAAAAAAAAAAAAA